>JASCZI010120941.1:0-22195 GCA_036250425.1 Stylosanthes scabra | reverse complement strand
AAACTATGAAAAAAAAAAAAAAAAAAAAAAGACTTAGTTCGAATCTGAAATTATCAAAAGTATCTAAGGGAGAGCTTTTTATAAATACCTATACTTATCAAAATTAAAAGTCTAATATAACCCTATTTATTAGTAAATATGCATATTTATTATTACAGTTATATTTATTATGGTATTTTTAAATTTTAAAAGTCACTTTATCAAACACAATTATTGTTGTTTATTCTTATTAAAAGAGACTTTTATTTTATTTTATCAAACACATATGCTACAACTTTAAAAAAATCATCTTTCAAAAAATAACTTTAATAAATTACTTTCGAAAATAAAAACATTACTAAACCAATTCTTAGACTTTCACATGCACCATTGTTATAATTTATTATGGTCTATCATATTATACAACGAGAAAATCCAAATCAAAACAACTTTTAAGTCGATATATAGATATATAACAAATAATTTTATTCTTATGAGAGACTGAGATTAAGAGATTAAGACTGGAGGACTGAAACTGAAAAACTAAAACTAAAATAGGTTTGTGTATTGTATTTGATTTAAAATGAATTAGAAATAGAGACTGAAAGATAGAGATTAAACTAAGTTGATGGAGCAGAAATAAAGGTTAGTATTAAAAACTATAATGTTGATGGAGGGTATTTGAGTAAAAAAATATTATTAAAGTTTCAGTACTAGTCTCGAGTCTCCCAGTCCCTCCAATTTGAAGATACTGAAAATATTGAAATTTTAATTTTAATTTCTGTAAACCAAACACAATACTCAGTCTCAGTCTCCTAGTATCAGTATCAAAAACCAAACGTAGCCTAAATGCGATATTAGCAACAGGAGGAAAACCTTCACTTATGGTAAACCAAAAGGATGAATAAAATTTGATCCTATACTCAATATGTATTAATTTTTATTGATTAAGTTAAGGTGAGTTATGACTCCATTATATATAGTTGATTCTTTGTAATGAGTTATAATACTATTTTGATTGTGTGTTATTTTTAATTCGAAACCATAACTATTTTATTAGTCATTATTTCTAACTTAATATAATTAAACAACAATAACATCAATACATTTATAATCTAATCAATATGTAAATATTTTTATTTTCAACCAGAATAAGTTCTAAATTCTTATTTTAATATTTTAATATACTTTTAATAGTAACTTAATTGCAAGAATGTTTAATTTCTTTTTTCAGACATCTACTACTATACCATCAATATTTTATTGGTCGAAATATTCTTTATCAATTGAAATAGCAGAATTTCTTAGCTTTTGTTGAAATGAGCTATATATCGATCAGTCTTGATACGAACAAATTCCTACCTAGAGTGTTTATTATATAAAATCATGTTATTTTTTAATGGGATATAAACTTTCCTTAAAACTAATTAAAAAAGAAAAAACTGTCTTTCTTAGATGCTACTAATTATTTCATCTTATCCCCAAAAAAGATAGTGCTTTAACTTTTGTATTCGATGCATACATCACATACAGATAGTTCCTTAACTTTAATACTAATACTAACATACATAAAATAAATAAATAAATCTGGACGGTTTTCGTGGCGAGATTTCTACCACTTCCATTTGAATGCATAAAAATAAAACTATAAAATTATTGAAATCCAACCCAAACCAAGGCACCAAGCAATGCTTCCCTGCTCGTGTTGTCTTCGTTTTAAACGCTTGACGTGGACGTTAGTCCAACCACACGCCACATCTCGCACTTATAGTTAAAATAGAGATACCGAATTATTATCGATCTAATACTTAAGGAAAAAAATTTAATCATAAATATATAACTTTTTAATATAAAAATTAAGTCTATAATTAAATTTATGAATTAAAAATCCAAATCATTTATCTAGAGAAAAGATAAGTAACTAATAATTTTTAAATTAATAAATTAGTTAATAAAAAATAGAACATTCATAATTATTATTTATAGAACATCCACAATGAAAATCATAGATCTAAAGCAACTATCAACCCACTTTAGAAACAGAACATTCGAAACCTAAAAACAAAACATCCAAAATATAAAAAAATAGAACATTTAATTTAAATTATTAGCTGATGTTAGCTGAAATTTTATTGATTATCTAGCATTGTTTTTTATCTAATTAAAATATATACATTCAAATGAAGACATTTTTATATGAAGTTCACCTTATAAATCATTAGATGATTCATTTAAATATATTAGATTAAATATATCAACTTATCTTTCGTACCAAAATCTCTTAACATACATGAACATTCTCCTATTGATAATATGTATTTCATTATTATTTTTAATTTCACATTTTGTATTTTACTAATAATTATCCCTAGAAGATTTACTATTTAGGAAATAAAAATAAAAATATCTTAACAGTTCAAGAGTTTAAATTAAAGTTCTTATTAGGTGTGTATCTATTGGACAATGGGTAACTATCGTGTTAACTAGTGGTATGAGCTGTGGAGACAAGATTTTATTTTGTAAGATGATGATGATGATGATGGAGTTATTGGATATGACCAACATTTCCACAACTGCATGCACTAGGCACATATTTTCATCTTAATTTGGACGTTTCTTCACGCCACAGTCACTGTTTAAGATGTTTATATCCACCTTGTTCGTGATAAGCTTAATAAGCCAGCAGGTCATATTTCTTCCATTTAGCTGGAGAATAATTACTAATAAATTAAATTACAATAATTTTATATAAATAAATAATTTATTAATTAATTAAATTCATCAAATTATTTATTTTATGTTAAATAAAAAATTATTTCAATATCAAATTAAAATTTATTTAGATACTATTTTTTATATTATTTGACATAAAAAATATTATATTTAGCATAAAAATAAATAATTTGATTGAATTTGATTGATGAAAAGATCACTTATTCGCATTCCAATTAATTTATCATTTGAATAATATACGGAAAACAATATATAATGAAGCCACAAGCTAAGGCAGGCACCATTCATCAATAATAATAATAATAATAATAATAATAATAATAATGTCAACTCCGAAATTTGCTGTGTAGTACTAGCGTTGTTGGCTTCTCAATTCTCTTAGATGAAGTGGCTCATACGAAACTAAATAAACTTAGTTTTAGAAGCACAATTAATATTTTTCAATCATAATTAAGAAGCGGCATCTGAATCATCATAGGGGAATAATTGATGAGCAATCTTTCTATCCAATTTTGTAAGATTTTATTTACTTTTTTTGGGTGGTAGGACCGGTCAAAGTGATGACTGTATTAGCAATTAAGCATTATTTTGCAGAAATGTCTTATTCTTGTTCGCCATTATTGTAAATCTTTATCCCCATTTCGTTGTAAGGAATCTATTCTTCGTCATATAATAGATTAACTAGGTTTCAATCATCAACAATTATTATTTATTCATTTATACTAATCTGATATATGCTGCGAACATGACACAAATTGGCTTGCCGTGGCAAGAAAATCATAATTAATTTAACGAAACTTACCTAGGACAAAATGATTCTCGCCGTGGTCTTTGGCCATTTAATAAATAAAAGGATGGAGTTTATTCATTAATCATTATATATTTTTATCGGTATATTTATTTTCATCAATTAATTTAAACTAAATTATTTATTTTTATATTAAATAAAAGATTTTTTATTATTAAATAATATAAAAAATAATATTAAAATAATTTTTTATTTAATATAAGGTAAATAATTTTATTAAAAAATAAATATATATTTGGAATTATTATATTCTATGGCGCGTTTTCTATCGTCAAAACATGCTCAGATATAGCATTGTGGAGAGAACCTTCATAGTTCATAGTTTATACGTCTCTCTTTTCCAATTTATTTTTTTGAAAAATGTTCTGTATTAATGACAAGATTGGCTAACAATTAATGATTAGTTATATTAATTATATATGATGATTCATTAACAATTTTTATATTCTATATTAATTACGTTGATTTTGTTTTATATCTCCATAAATATTATATATAAAATATTTTATTTATAATATATAAGTACAAGTAGTTTTAGAGTCCAGTCTCTTATTTAATTTCTTAACTTCTTTTCTTAAGTACTATCTCGTGCAATAATAATATATTTTTCGTTTTTAGTCTTGCACTTTGATTTTTTTTTCCTTTTTGTCGAATTCATTTCCAATGTATCACATTCATGTAATTTTATCATGTTTTATTAATTCGAGTGTTAATTTTATAGATGCAAGAATTCAACATAAATAGGGGTAGCAATGAGTAGAATATGATAAGATTTGAACTCAATCTTAATTCTATCCTTGAGTTTATGTCATGTCAATCCTAATTTTACTCGCGAGTATTTAACTCGATCCATGAATTTAAAAAAAAATATATAATATTTATAAATTACTAAATAGAATTAATTTTTATATAAATAAAATTGTTAACTTTTTAATTAAATATACTGATTAGTGGTTGGAAAATTTTTATATCTTAAAAAAATCTTATTCGATACTCATTCTTAACTTATTTTTATTATAATATAACATATATATATATAAGTGCGAGTTGATCGGATAGAGTTGAAACTCAATCCGAACCTAACCCGACCCGCTTCGCGCTCAAGTCAACCGCCTGCAGATCGGATTGGCAACCCTACTCAATCGAGTTGGATTGGATTGAATACCTACGAATATGATTGCTATTACCCCGTAAACATAAAGGTAGTGAACTATCCTTTACCAAAAGATGGTTTTTTTTTTTTTTGAAAAGATAAGACTTTATATTAAGAAGGGATGCCCAAAACATGAAGCTGATTACAAATTTCTATGGGATACTCTTCCAACCACATCACATTTGGTTTGGTAAGAGCTAATCTTGCTAGAGTATGGGCTACAAAATTACCTGTTCTTTTTACATGTAAAAAATTGCAAGACCTAAAACTATGCAAAAGGGTCCTGCAATTATCAATAATGGTACCAAAAGAACCTTCAAAACGCTGTGTGGAAATTAGGGCTTTAACTACTTCAATATTATCACCTTCAATTTCAATATTCCAAAAAGAGGTTTGGGTCGCCAATTCAAGGCCCAGAAAGAAAGCATTGGCTTCTGCTTCCACAACTGAAAGCAAAGGGGAAGAATCCCTCGTGGCAGCTATCATAACTGCTCCCTCATGGTCTCTAATAATGATCCCAACTCCCACCTTCTCACCATTAATCCAAGCAACATCAACATTCACTTTGTAAGTTCCCGGCGGAGGGGGGATCCACGAAGTGACACTATGCTGACCAGAAGGAGGGTCGGTAACAACAGGTTGAGGCGTTAGGGAAGAGAAAGCCTCCATTGCTGACGCCTGAGCTCTGAGAAGCAGTGATTCTGGCGATATCTCCTCGTCTCCAAAGATGAGTCTGTTTCTGCCAAACCATATGCTGTGGAGACAGCAAAGGAATAGGGTTTCTCCGCCCTTACCTATTCTGTCCATCGTCTTCAAGATCCATTCTTCAATGGTGGTTGGCTCTGCTGCTTCGGTTCTGAGGGTGAAGGGTGACATAAACCAGAATCTCCTTGTCCAAGTGCAGTCTCTGAATAGGTGAGTTGTTGATTCTTCTTTTTCCCAACATCTAGGGCACAGGGCAATACAATTAATCCCTCTTCTCTGTAAATTGATCTTTGTAGGGAGAGAACTATGCAGAAGTCTCCATATGAAATTGGTTGTTCTGACAGGCACTTTCAATTTCCACAGATGCTTCCAGCTTTGCTTGGCAATGGGATGGGGGTCACTGCATTCGGATTGGCTCGGAGTGCTATGTCTAATAAGATGGTAAGCTCGTTTAACTTCATACTCTCCTCTTGTGTTGAATCTCCAATAGAAATTGTCAGGTTGTGGTTGAAAGGGTAGTTGTAGTGATAGGATTTGGTTTGCCTCAAAGGGTAGAAACATGTTTCTGATTTTCTGAGAATTCCATGTTCTGTTCTGCTGATTAATTAGGGAAGCCACCATTGTTTCCTCCTCAAAACCGATTCTAGGAGGAGTCCACACCTTGAATCCATTTTGATTAGGAAGCCACGGATCTTCCCAAATTCTAGTAGAAGTCCCTGTTCCAATCCTCCACAGACCCCCCCAGCTCTAAGACCCATTTAGTTTGCCAAATACTCCCCCACGTAAAGCTAGGATTATGACCATTACAAGAAATGCGCCTGTTACCGGCGGAATTAGGGGAGGGATTTAGGGTGGGGGTTACCGGCGGAATTAGGGGGGAATTACCGGTGGAAATTAGCACGGAAAAATTGTATGCGAAATTTACCGGCGGATTCCAAAATCCTCCGGTAAATCCGTGTGTAAGGTTTGGGATGTGTTTTATTTTTGCCCGCCAACATTACCGGCGGATTTTTCCCCCCAAAATCCGCCGGTAACCCTTGCACTTAACAGCTATGCAGCCCCTTGCTCCCCATTACTCTGCAACCCTAAAATTAAACCTAACACCCCAATCTCTCTCCCAGCACCCGCCGTTCACCCCAATCTCCTCCTTCCTCACAATCTCACTCCTTCTTTCTTTCTGAGTTGCTGCTTCTTCTTTCTTTTCTTTTTTTCTTTTTTGTTTTTTTTTTTTCAAAGTGAGAGTTGCTGATTTGCTGATTCTTCTTTCTTAATGATGTTCATCAATAACTTTAGCATTCTCTCTCTCTCTCTCTCTCTCTCTCTCTAAAAATTGCAGCATGTCGAGCACCGAACCCAAGCACCGCGAAGAGGAGGAGGCTCCCGCCGGCGAGGACGAAGACACTGGAGCTTAGGTAGCTCCGATCGTCAGACTCGAGGAGGTCGCCGTCTCCACTGGGGAAGAAAACGAAGATGCCATTCTCGATCTGTAAGCATTTCTACGCTGATTCTTTTTCAACTCACATTTTTAGGTTTTTATCGATTCTTGAACTGAATTTTTGGTTTGCAGTAAATCCAAGCTATATCGATTTGATAAGGACGGGAATCAATGGAAGGAGCAGGTGCTGGAACCGTGAAGTTCCTGAAATACAAGGAAACTGGAAAGGTTCGCCTTCTCATGAGGCAATCCAAGACACTCAAGATCTGCGCTAATCATCTGAGTAAGTTTCTCCTTTTCCTCTTTGATCATCTTTCTTATATATTTTTTTTCCTTAATCTTAATTTTTGAACACTTTATGGATGGAATTTTGCAGTTCTACCTTCGATGAGTGTACAAGAGCACTCAGGGAACGAGAAATCATGTGTTTGGCATGCCAGAGACTTCGCTGATGGTGAATTGAAAGATGAGCTTTTCTGCATTCGGTTTTCATCAATTGAAAGTAAGTATGCCTTTATTTTTTTTTTTGCTGTAATTTGTGAACCTAATTTTTAGGGTTTATTCAATAATAAAAAACTTCCTTAAAGAATTGTAATTTTGTATTTTCTAGAAGTGTGTATTGTGTAGTGTGGAGCAATCTAAATATATGGACTAATAGTTTTGTTTGTCAAATTTTAATATGCATCTTTTGGAACAGTAGCTGCTTTAAGATAGTGTTATGATGGAACATCATATATATCAAGCACTCTATCCTTGAGAGTCTAATGAGATTTTATGTCTCTACTCTTTTGGATGTTGAGTCAAAGGACCTAATCATTGAGGTAATCATGCATTCGCTAAAATTGTTTGTGTTTCCTTTTAGTCCATCATATTTCTTTACTGTACTGTTGGAGTAGTATCTCCTTTAACTTGGTTGTAATTGGTTTTCAAATTGTGTGTGAATTGAATCATGAATCAGAATGGCCATTTTGTTAGTTCTGATGCTAATTGAATTGAATCAGAAATTAAATTTCTCACTTGAATCCTACCTGCATATTTTGAACAAAGGC
The DNA here is from genome assembly GCA_036250425.1 of Stylosanthes scabra. Lineage (NCBI taxonomy): Eukaryota > Viridiplantae > Streptophyta > Magnoliopsida > Fabales > Fabaceae > Stylosanthes > Stylosanthes scabra. Next base: position 14,333 of record JASCZI010120941.1, on the reverse strand, counting down.
TAAAAATTGTTAGTCCACTCTAGTTATGTGCATAGCGCTTTAACGTTTCTTTCCTCTCTAATTCTGGTGGCCACTCGTTACCTTTCTTTGCCATGACCCTCACCAATGTCTCTCTTCTTCTCTGTACTCTCTTATCTTCCATTCACTTCACCCCCTATCTTTCTTTGGCACAAAAGTTTCCAAATTTCACCATCAGAACCCATTTTTTTGAAAATTGGCACTTTTCATGCTTGTTTGGTTGTCAACACCATGGCCACCCTCCTTGCAAACCAAAATAGTTGATCCGAAACATACTGCAGATTAGAATATAAATGTTCGTGTTTTACTTAATTATCCAATCAAAGCCTGCAGCTTCCACTTTGTTTAATTGATGAGTTGTATGTTCATGTTGTACTAATAATGAGAACATCAATATTCACAGTTTATTTAATTATCCACCCAATGATAAAAGTCAGTGCTTTGTTTGATTGATAGGTTGCAAACTGTACTTAACTATTAAGCACAGTCTTAGGAGTTGAACAAAGATATCTTAAGAAACCAACATGATTATAGGTCTAGTTTATCATGATGTTTATCGGAAATGATGAAATCAATAGGAAATCATTGTTGCAACCTATAATATCCATTTTTTTGGATAATCCTTCTCATTTATGATATATTATGCAACCTATAATCATAATGTGACCACTTCTCTGGGCATCTTATATATCAATATAATGTAGGGTCTTATCCTCTCTGCAGGTTATAAAGAAGTCTGTTAAATTTCATAAGATCGCTCGACATCTAGTGAAACATTGTTCTCTACTGTCCTAGTTTTCATCTATCATATCAGTTAATAGGGAGAGACTTAGTGGAGAAGAAAAGAGAAGATTCTTGAAGCATGTGTCTGTAATATTGAAGGTAAAGTGTTTGATTATCAATTTCTTATTCAGTTTGCAGTTCCTTTTGTATGCACAATGTTCCTCCTTCCTGAGCCCTATTATGTATAATTTATTTTCTAATTTTGTCTCTTAACATATCCTCCTTATCACTTCCCCCATTATACTTCCTCATCTTTTTGTATGCTTCTTTGTATGACTAATTCTGCTGTTAATAATTTTGAATTTTATCTTTTGAACATATTAGGTATGGATGCATATTTTATCTTTTTGTATGCTTTTTTGTATGCTAAATTTATGACTGGTATGGATGCATTATTTTTCATCTACTTTGTTAATTAAGCATGTTGTAATGTTTTCAAAATGCATATGGGTGGCCGTTCGATTCTTTGAGAACCCATAACCCATGTTTTTCCTGATAACAAGGAGGCCAACACCATAAAAATAATTAACTTTATTCTGTTAATTGATAATGTTACTCCAGCTATATCAACATACTAGATCAGTTAGGTAGTGAGAGCAGTAGATAATTAAAAGAGATAATTGAACAAATTTAAGCCATTAGATTTTACATGAATGCTTAAGAATGAAGTCTCAAGTAACTTCCTTTTAGTGATTCTGTAACATTTCCTTACCATCCATATATTGTTCGGCTCATAGCCTCATATTTGTCCCTCTAATTAATAAACCACTGCTATCACCAGAGGCATTCCCGTATGTATATGTGTATAAATATGTAAATATACACCACAAAAGATAGGCCCTAAATTGTGGATTGGAAATTAAATATAGACTGAGCTACTTGTGACATATTTTAGCATGAATCTTAATTGTGTGTGACCAAATTGAAAACCAAACAAGTGTCATCTTCTAAAGTGATTAAATTTAAACTTCTGATGTACTAATACTTTCTAATTCTGATTTTTAGGCTGTCAATGATGTTATTTCCTTGAGAAGCATCTCCAAGTAGTTGCACTCCTGATCCTATCACTGCAGTTATGATATGAGCACTTGCTTAGTATTCTTGTTACTTTTTTATTGGTGTCTTATACAAATGAGCATTTTATTGTTGTTTATTGTTGTTGTCGCATTATAACATTATTAGTTATTACAATGAAATGGATTGCTATTTTTTATAATTTTTTTTTAATTATGCCAATGTTACCGGGGGAATTACCGAGGGATTTTTTCCTGGTAATATTTTATGCATTTATTTTTTAAAAGAAATTTGCACGTTACCGGCGGAAAAATTCGCCGGTAATTCTGCCGGCAACACTAAAATCAGATTGGACACCAAAATTATGTTACCGGCGGAAAATTCCGCCGGTAACTACCGGCGGAATACGTAAATCCGCCGGTAACTATTTACCGGCACCAATTTTACCGGCGGAAAAAATCCGCCGGTAAATCCCCCCTAACACCGAAAATGGCCAAAATCAGGGAAAATTCCGCCGGTAATTCCGCGTTAACAACCGCATTTTTTGTAGTGGACCTCTGTCAGATAGCAGAAAGGATTTCTGATGGTAGTACTTGGCCGATAGCATCCTCTCTATTAGGGAAGAAGGATTCTTTAGAAGTCTCCATCCTTGTTTAGCAAGAAGCACTTGATTAAAAGCCTCAAAGTCTCTCAACCCCAAACCACCTTCATATTTGGCTTTACTCATCTTACTCCAAGAAACCCAATGCATCTTCCTCTTTCCCTCTTCACTTCCCCAGTAGAAGTTGCTAATCATCCTTTCTATATGGGCGCATAGGCCTTTAGGGAGTACGAAACAACCCATGATATACGCCGGAATGGATTGAGCCACGGATTTGATCAAGACTTCTTTTCCCACCTTCGATAGGAAATTTTCCTTCCAACCTTTTAGCTTCTTCCAAATCTTCTCTTGAACAAACTCAAAGATTTGTTTCTTAGATCTCCCAACCATAGTTGGAATACCCAAGTATCTTGAGTGATTTTCCACAGCCTTTACATTCAACCAATCTTGGATAAGAATTTGTCTGGTAGGAGGTACATTTCGGCTAAAGGAAATCTCGCACTTGTCCAAATTGATTCTTTGGCCTGAAGCTTCTTGGTAGGATCTTAGAATTTCTATTACTTCTTGAATGCACTGATCTGAACTTCTCAGAAAAATAATACTATCGTCCGCAAACAGAAGATGCGTTATTTCAGGGGCTCTCATAGCAATCCTGACTCCTTCTATAGCCTTCCTTTCCTGCGCTTTCCTTAGGAGACCGGAGAAAACTTCCGCACACAAGATAAAGAGGTAAGGGGACAGGGGGTCCCCTTGCCTTATTCCCCTCTCCGCTTTGATCTCTACAGTTGGGCTGCCATTTAGAAGAATCGAAAAGGATACTGAACTTATACAGAGCCAAATAAGGTTCAGCCAGGATTGAGGGAAGCCCATAGCCTTCAAAACCCCAATTAGGAAATTCCATTCAACTCTATCGTAGGCTTTCTCCATATCCAGCTTTAGGCTCATGTAACCCTTGTTTCCGGTGCTTTTCTTCTTCATGAAATGGAATATCTCGTAGGCAGCAAGAGCATTATCCGTGATAAGCCTCCCTGGAATAAAGGCACTCTGGTTCTCTTCAACTATGTCTAGAAGAATTAGCTTCAGCCGGTTGGCTATGGCTTTGGTGACTATTTTGAACAGGACATTGCAAAGAGAGATTGGTCTGTAGTTCTTTGGGTGGGTTGGGTCCTTCACTTTGGGGATGAGGCAAATGTAGGTTTTGTTAACTTCAGCTAGATCTCCTCCGTTGTTTAGAATATTTAGAGCCCAATTAGTCACATCATTTCCGATTGTGCACCACATTTTCTGATAAAACAGGGCAGGCAGCCCGTCCGGTCCTGGCGCCTTGGTTGGATGCATTTGGAAAAGAGCCGCCTTGACTTCTGCTGCTGTGAATTTCTGCTCAAGAATTGCCATTCTTTGATGATTAATTCTGCCCTCAACCACTGATGTTACCTCCTCAATTCCAATCGAGCCCTTCGTTGCAAACAGCCTGCCAAAGAAGTTAACCAGAATCTCTGATGAACAATTCCAGTCTCATCTTTAATTTTCTGCACTCTATTTCTTTTTCTCCTTTGTGAGGCTTTATGGTGAAAGTATTTAGTATTTCGGTCCCCCGCTTTAAGCCAAGACGCTCTAGAGCGTTGAGCCCACCAAATTTCTTCTCGCTCCTTGGATTTGTCTTGCTTTTGTGACCGCTTCCTGTGTTTGGGGCTGGTTGTGGATGTCTTCCAACTTCCTCTGTTTGTCTTTAACCGCCTTAGGAATTTCTCCGAATCTCTCTTTCCCCCACTCTCCTAAAACACTGCTGCATTTTTGAATTTGGCCCAAGATGTCTCTGCCAGGAAGCCACGAACGCTGTTCCATAACTTGACACTCCTCACTTTCAAGTCACACTTCTTCAAATCTGAGGAGTCGAGTCCTTTGCCTTCTCCTTTCCGGGTCTCCCTTTAGCTCCACTAAAATGGGGCAGTGATCTGATCTATATCTCTGGAGGTGTTGCACAACCGCTTGAGGAAAGGCTTCTTTCTATCCTATATTAGGAATCGCTCTGTCTAGCCTTTCTTGAACGTTTTGGCACCCTCCCTGATTGTTGGACCACATAAAAGCATGACCTACAAAACCCAAATCAAATAATTTGTTAGTTTGTAGAGCCTCTTTGAAGCCTCTGGTTTGAGCATAAGTGACCGGGAGCCCTCCTTGTTTGTCCCTTTGTTCCAAAATTTGATTGAAGTCTCCAAATACCATCCAAGGCATGTTGCTATTTTGTCCCAAGGAATTTAGAATTTCCCATGATCTGTGTTTGTTGGCCGCTTCCGGAAATCCATAGAAACCAGTAGCTCTCCAAGGGTTATTGCTCCCTTCAGTTTTTATAATCATATCTACATGGTTTGGTGACATAGAGGATATTTCCACTTCCAATTCACTCCCCCACAACACTGCCAGACCCCCAGCTCGATTTCTTCCCTCCCCTAAGCAATCCACCCCAAAAACATTCTCTAAACCCCCTTTCCTCCTCAATCTTCCGATTTCTTCAGCTTTTTTCCGTGTTTCCATGAGGAAAACAAGGTTGGGATCTTTCTGTTTCAAAAGCTTATTCAAAGCTCTAACTGCCCAGGGGTTCCCAAGCCCCTGGCAGTTCCAACTTATCAGCCTCATGGTGTTCGACAGGGTTGTCCAGCAGCCTCTGCCGTTAGTAAGTTCAGTTGTTGTTTCTTCTGGGTTGGCCCTTCTTCTTTCACCATTTGGTTTGGGTCCTCAAGCTTTCTTTTGCCTTCAGCACTCCCCTTTGTCTCTTTCTTGTTTGTATTGCCATCTGATTCTCTAGCTCTCCGTTTCCATTTCTTTTTCATCTCCTGTTCTTGTTTCTCTTGGTTATATTCTTTTACCAAAAGATGGTTAAACCTACTATATATCACTAATCTAATGCAATGTGGATAAAGTCAGCTTTCTTAGGAGAGTTCAATTTTCAGCAATTGCAACCTAGAAGTTTTTTAGGCCAACCTCATATTCTAGTGTCTCCAAAGTTTTTGTGTCTGGCTGATAATTTTCGGCGTAGACCATATAATAGATTGAGTTCTCTGATCTTCTCATTTTAGATTTAGTATTTAAAAAATTGTATGAAATTAAACCTAAATATGCAACTTGCATTGGAAGATTTGCCTGGTGTTTAATGTTCTATCTTTTTAATTTGTTTAATTTTAAAGAAATACTTTTTACACATTATTGTGAATTTGTGATTGTAATTTTATTTTAATATTTCAAAGACTATTAGTCTATCGGCCATCTAGTATGTGCCAACACATTGCCATTGAGAGTTTTTTTTAAGATCGTTTCAAAGTCTCGACCTAGAAAAGGAGAGTCGAATTCCTCCAGCTCCCTTTTGACATAATCATTAAGGAGATGAAGGGACAAGGAAACAGTAAAAAAACCAAACCAGCAATCCCACAAACAATTTGCATCATGCACTATAAACATTGCTTGCAAACTACTCCCAATGTTTTTATGACCCTGCCATTGAGAGTTATGAAGGTCAACCTTGTCTTTAAATGTGGTTACATTATCTCAGAATTCAGACCTCGTCGATCGACCGTCGAATTACATGGATAAATGATTATGATGGGTATTTAAAAAGAGAATAATGGTCTAAATTTGCACAAATTTTATAAATAATCAACTTATTAGTCACATTATTTTCATCGGTTGTTGTTTCGAGAATGACTTTAATATATATTTATTTAAGGTCTAGAATTAAATAGTTTAGATATATTAGAGTAATGTTATTTGATAAGTGATTTTGATCCATTAAATTTAGTTAAGTAATTTATTTTTATGCTAAATGGAATATTATTTCTATATCAAATAATATAAAAAATAGTGCCTAAATATAATTTTATTTAACATCAAAATAGTCATCTATTTAACATAGAATAAATAACTTAGTTGGACTTCATCGATTAAATTACTTCACATATAGAATTATTGTAAAATAAATTATAAGCGTCTAGAAGATTGATTAGAATGAATTCTTCATTTCTTTTGGCACGTTATATATTTTTTGTTTTATTTTGTTATCTATCTGTTTTATATATGACTTACAAAATTTAGTCATTCATTATTGCCTGTGTTTTTGAGTATTCAATTTCCGCAATTAATATTTAATTATTAATATTATTTATAGAAAAAACAATCAATTATTCTCATTGTATTATATTAAACTATTTTCATTGCGTTTTGATATACAAAGATTATTGGTGAGCATATAATTTTGTGAATAATATCAGTTAATATTTTCTTTCTCAAATTTATATTAGATGATTAATTTTAATATTTTGAATGATTAATTTTTGTCATTTTAAATGATCAATTTTAATATTTTTGAATGATCAATTGTTATTATATTAAATGATCAGTTTTAATTTTTTTTCTTAATTTTTAACTAGCCTAATGTTTATTAGGTGATATTAGCCAAAATTTTATTGGCTATCTAATATAATTATCTAATTTATAAAATTAAATATTAATAAAGATGCCACATATAAAAAAATCAATCACATAAAAATCTATGCCAAATATGGTTTATTTTTCACAAATTATATAAATTATATAATAGTAGAAAATAATTATTGTATCATAATATATTACCCAATTGTGACTTTTAAAATTGTTTTTTTCTGCCAATCTTTATATAATTTATTTATGAAAATTATATTTGATACAATTTAGTTATTAATTAATTACTTATAATTAATAATAATATTTTAAATAAGTTATTATCAATTGCACTAATTACATGCATTATTTATGATTTTTTTTTTTTGACGATGTATTATTTATGATTGAACACGGTATTGATTTACTGTTAATTTAGATATTGTACCATTCGTAGACTATTTATGCTTTGAATATTAATATTATAGATAGAAAAGATCAATCAAGTACTCTCAAGTCTCATTGTAATATATGCAGTTTTTTATTTTTTATTTTTTTGAAAGGTCATTGTAATATATTGAGTTAGATAGATATTAATGCATGTCCAAAAAAAAGGAAAAAAAAAAGATAGATATTAATGGATATCACATATTAAAAAAAAAGGTTTGGTAACCACAATTTCATAATGATAGGTAGCCATAGCTTTTTTATTTTGATTTTGTTTTTATTTATGAGTTATTATCGAATCAAATATAAAATATTAAATTTTATAAATATATAATTATGGATGTTATTTATATATAATTATAAATATTAAATTAAATATAATAACTTTATATTATGCTACCTATCATTAATCTATAAAAAAAATCATTAGATGTATTAATAGATTTTAATAGATTAATGTTTGCAACAGACAATGATACAAATGTGCTTTTACAAAATTAATTTTGACTAAAATTAAATTAATGCCAATGTAACTTATGTTTGAATACTTTTTGTCAAGCATGCTTTTAAGAAAATGAATTATGTATAAGTGATATTAATCAAAATTACGTTAAAATGTAAAATTATTAAAAAGGATATAATTGATATCATTCTTTATATTATATTCGTAAAAGATAAATATTATTATATGTAAGTTTGAAAAATTGTAAATATTATAATATAAATATAATATGTTAACCAAAATATATTTAAATAATAAATATTATTATATGATTTAAAAAATAAAAAATTAGTTATATATAACTTTGAGAAAATATAAAATAAACATAACATTATGTGTTGTGTAAATTGGCATGTCTCATAAGATAATTATGAGATTAGTTTTTTATTTTATTTTTTTGTTATTGTAGTAGTTAATACATATATATATAAAATGATGGATAAATATAAGTACATGGATGAAAATTAGCTTAAAAATTATTCATTTCATTTGGAATATAAATTTAATAATAACATCAAAATTAATTTTTTTAGTATCTGATGAGATATCATAGAAAAACTCTTTTTAAAGAAAAAAAAAATATGAAAAATGGTATAGTTGGTAGAAAATAAATTAGTATGCCATAAATTTTGAACGACATTCCAAATGAAACACTCCAGTGTTGCTTTTGAAAAACGCACATTTGGAGAATATTCAACATTGATAAAAAGGAAGAAAAAAGAAGCCAAACAAAAAGGAACATCGTTCGAGGAGATTAAACATACGTTTATTGGATGAAACGTTAAATCAAACACACACAAATTCATATCGAAATTCTTTTAAAGTATTTAAATTTTACATGTATTATTTATGCGATTTAATTTACTAAAAATACATTAGATAATATTAGCTAATAATTAATTGTTTATATTTTATTTAAGGAAAATACTTTTGACTATATTAGTTAATAATTAATTACTTATAGTACATAATGAGATATTTTAATAATTTATGGATGGCATTTATTTTGTATTTTGTGCGGTAAAAAAAATACAAACAATAACTAAAAAGATAATGTTACATGTATCTAAAAAGCCTTTCAGTATTTAAATTGGTCTAAGTTAAAACACATAACTACAACACAAAAATATTAAAATATATAGTAATATTAGGTGTATATCTATTTTATCTAATTAAGTTCAATTAAATCATTAATTTCTATATCATATAAAAGATAATTTCGATATCAATTGTACAAAAAATAGCATATAAATAATCGTCTATTTGATATCAAAATAATTTTTTATTTGTAATAAAAATCAATAATTTGATTAGACTTGATTGATAAAATAAATATATATTTAAAATTATTATAAAATATATAATAATAAATATCTATACACAATATGAAATTAGGTACAATTCATAAAATTAGTTACGTATATGCTAGAGAAATTAGATCTCATTACAAAAATAAAAGTGCTTAAATGAACTAAAATGCTAAAAAAACTTATACATATGTAGCTTTTTTTAAGTAGGAAAAACACTAAATGTAGGAATGGATATTAAGAAAGTTGAAGTTGTTGAGTGTAGGAAATATTAATGTATTTTTGTAGGATAATTAAACATTAATATTGATTGGGTGAAAAGTCTGAGTGTTGTTTGATATTGTTTGTTTGTGTTATGAGTGTAGATCCAATATTATATTTTTTGTAGCCGAATACTTGAATGAGAGTAAAGCCTTGTAGCTGCATTGAGAGCAAAATTACTTTTGCCCAGCCTCAACATTTCGAACATATGCAAAAGTAAAGAAGGAAAACTACCTTTTTGCTTTCAACAGCTTTTTGGAAAAGATAGATATCAACATCAACAATCCAATAAAATTCATCTTGGAGCTTAAGTTAAGATAAATGATTGAGATTGAAAAAAGAAAAGTGATTAAGAAAAACATCTCTCCTCTAGTCTTTGTTGCAGGAGAAGCATAGCACTAAAATGAGAGGTTGCTTGTCTTGCCAAGTGAAAAGAATCTATGTGACCTTGCCAAAATCATCATATATATGGTGGCTACCATTCTGTAGCATGCTTTATGCGCTGAAATTGAGGATTCAAGTTGACTTGCTTCATGTTTTTGGAGGCAATATTCTTATAATAAAAGGAGGTTCAGTAAGGAGAAAAATAGCAAACACAGTATTAAACACTTAGCAAAATTTACAATTGTCTTCTTCTTATTGTGCTTTATAAATATTAAACTTTTCTTAGCCTATTATCTCTTGTTTCTATGAGGTAAAAGATAATATTTGAGAGACATTTGAAAAAGTCAAATAGTGAAAAAATACAAGAATTTTAGGTTAGAAACAAAAATTGAAAACCTAAGATTGGATGTAGGCCACAGTGGAGTGGTCAAACCAGTAAAAAAAAATCTTGTGTTTTTTATTTCTTTCTGTTTTTGTTTTGTTATTTCATCTATCAGCATTTTATGAGATAAAACGAAAATGTCTTCTACTTCCGTCCTAAAATAGAATCAATAACTTCAAGTTTTAAATCTGTTGAGTTCAAGTTTTTGTAAAAAATTGTCATAGATTTAACCTTTTTTTAGACCTTTCACAACTTTCTTAAGTAAATTGACATTTTTTGAAATATAATTAAAATAAAATAAGTTTTAAAAATATTTTAACATTTTTAACAATTTTTAAAAAAATTATGATTTGCCTTTTTTAGGTGGAGACTAAGTTATATTCTACCCTTGAATTTAATATATACGTTAAATAGAATATCAATGGAACATTTTTATTTATATTCTCTGTTTTTTTTAAAATAATTCTTTGTGTAGGCCCTTATTAGAACGGTCAAAGTAACGTCTTATAAATCGAAATGCTGGTTGTTTAATTTACACACTTTTTATTTTTTTAGACATTGATATATTTGTTTAGAGTAATGCTAGAAAATCAACGTTAGAGAGCCCATGGGGAGTCCATGAGTGTTATTAAGGAAATAATAGATGGTAAAAAAAAAAAAAAAGAAAAAAAATTGATATTGATTCTCTATTGTTTCTCTAATATGGGCTCCAAGACTTTTTAATTTGTTTATTGCATAAATATTTGTTTTTATAATTACAGTATATTTTTATTTTTAAATTTATATGTTTGATGTTTGATATTCGTATAAATGACAAAAAAAAAGTTTTCGAAATTATTTTGTAAGATTAAATATATTCATAAAATATTTATTTAAAAAGAATTCAAACATAAATATAAAAAATAGAGGACAATGGCACATGTACCTACCCTTGTTTATGATAAAAATGCGTTATATAATATATGTTAGCGGGTACTGAGTGAAGGGCATAAAGATAATTTCAGAAAGTTGGAAATGAACGAGGCTTATAAAAGGTGGCGGTGGCGACGTGCTGTTGATGAACCAGAAACAGAGTAAGACACACAAGCCAAATTATAGAAGAAGAAAGCACAGACACATCTAGATTCTAGGCATATAGCAGGTATGGGTTTAGAAGGGAGTGATACGTCGTCGTTTATGAGGGATTTCCTAGATAATTGTGCTGCAAGTGGTGGCTGTGCCGTCGTAGATGGTGGCTTCGCGACTGAGCTTGAACGTCATGGAGCTGACCTCGACGACCCACTTTGGAGTGCCAAATGCCTTATAAGCTCCCCCCATTTAGTCCGAAGGGTACTTCATTCACTTTTATGTCTAAATTCATTGAGAAACGCCCAAGAGAAGAGATAGGTGCAAAGTACGGTGTTGATGCCGTGGCAGCCAAATGTGCTTGTTTAGTTGTTTGTCACGTAGCAATATTATTATACCTAAGTGACAATTTTGACCCTCCTTGAACGAAATTGAATAGTGCTATACTGGAAAACAGAAAGAAGGCACGAGACGCAAGAAGAAATGTCATCGATTTGCTTTATTCATGATTCTTGATAAGTTTTTATTTTATTTGTTACGTCCTGGATAAATACAATTGATAATTTGATATAAAGATATATTTAAACGACTTTCTTATGAAAAGGACAATCCTTGCTTTAAGTAGGAAAAATCTTTTCCTTATACAATTGACACGCGCCTTTGGATCCATATGATATGCCCACTTGCTTCATTCTTCAATTCCACCATGTCCATGTCTTAATCTTACTAATTAACATGCTTAAACTTAAACACACCTGTAATTAATAACAGGTTCATCTAGATTACCTTGATGCAGGAGCAAACATAATAACAACAGCATCTTACCAGGTAATGAATTAATTAATTGACTATGACTAGCTTCAATTGTTTTCTTCATCATTCCGTTTGATATTGTTGTTGTGCCTAAAAAGTTGTTGGGAAATGGAATAGGCGACTATCCAGGGTTTTGAGGCGAAAGGATTGTCCAGAGAAGAAGGCAAAGCCTTGCTTAGAAGGAGCGTAGAACTTGCACGTGAGGCTCGGCAGGTTTATTACGACAGATGCACCAAAGATTCTTCTGACTTTCTCAGTGATGATAGATATTGGAAGCGTCCTATTCTAGTGGCAGCTTCTGTGGGAAGCTATGGCGCTTATTTAGCTGATGGCTCTGAATACAGAGGGGACTATGGAGACGCAGTCACTGTGGAGACACTAAAAGATTTCCACAGGGAAAGAGTCAAGATTCTTGTTGACTCAGGTGCTGACTTGATTGCCTTTGAGACTATCCCCAATAAGTTGGAGGCGCAGGCTTATGCTGAGCTTCTGGATGAGGAACAAGACATACACATCCCTGCATGGTTCTCTTTTAGCTGCAAGGATGAGAGCCATGTGGTTAATGGTGATCCCATTGAGGACTGTGCTTCCGTTGCTGAGTCATGCTTAAAGGTGGTTGCTGTTGGAGTCAACTGCACTGCTCCCAGATTTATTCATGGTTTGATTTCATCTATTAAAAAGGTGCCACTTTTCATTTAACTAGTTAATTTGAAATTCTCTGTTTTATGTGTTCTGTTGTACTTAAAGTATTAAATTTGAATGGCAGGCAACAAGTAAGGCTATAATTGTATATCCCAACAGTGGAGAGACATATATTCCTGAGACCAACCAATGGGAGGTGAGTTGAACAAACAATAACAGTATAATTTGGATTGAATGGTAGGAGTTTGCAATAATATTGTGAATGTATATGTTATGCGGTTGCAGAAATCAAGTGGGGTGGTGGAGGATGATTTTGTATCGTATGTAGGGAAATGGCGTGAAGCAGGGGCTTCTGTCTTCGGTGGATGCTGCAGGACTACTCCCAATACTATTCGAGGCATATCTCAAGCGATTCGTGCAAAACAACTTCAACCACAGTGATTTTGGTTACTTTTGCTTTTATTTTATCTCATGTTTAATTATGTTCTGTTGTTCTCTTCACAAGGACGGACATAAAAACATTATTGTTGGAGATTTTAAGAATCAACCAATCTCTTAATAATCTTTACTAATATGTTATGTGCCTGTGGCCTCTGCTTCTAATAAGACAGTCATTTCAAACAGAATTAGTCGGCTTTAACATGAGAAATTAAGACAACTAAAACTGCCATGGAGTTCTTGCGTCTCTGGTGTACGTGGATCCTTATAAATGGCTACCCAAAGCCCAATATTAAGGCTGACACCGTATTTGAAATGTGTCCACTCAATAATTCAGACTCCTGTTAGCAGAGGATGCAAGACGTGTCCTTCTGCCTAGGATTATTGCTTTGTAGTTTTTTTGGGCTTTTAGCCTCTTTCAGTACAAAAACAATAGCCCGTATGCCAAAAATTCATTATTGTGCAGCAGTGATTCTGACCCCATAAGAAAAAAATGAAGCACCGGGAAATAAACTATGGTGCGCCAGAAACACCAAAAACAAAATAACTCTGGTGCCCCAGAAAGACCAAAAAAAAAAAGAAAAACTTCGGAGCGCCAGAGTCTTGGATCCGTTTTAAGTTGCAACCCATGAACAGAAAAAAAATTGCAACCAAACCTTTGGTTCAAGTCCATATCTTCCCACCAAAAACAAAAGTGGTTATATGATTATATCTATATCTTGTATGACAAAAAGAAAAAGAAAAAGTGGTTATACTTCAAACTTGCAATAGTGGATGAAATTCTTAATCTAGTGTTCGTGAGTGAGATATTGTAATGCTTAGATTGAGTGCTATCCAATCCTTCAGATAAAAAAAAAAATGAGCGGGAGTGTTGATGGAGGATATATAGCACAACAGTCAGATTCAGATACCCCATAATTAGATTAGATGAGGCAAAATGAAGGTGGTAACGAAGGTGCTTGTGAACCGACTAAGACCCTTTTTACAAGAAATCATTGGCCCTCTACAAGGGGGGTTTATTCCAGGAAGGGGCACTCCGGACAACATCATCATTGCTCAGGAGGTAATTCATTTCATGAAGCATACCAAATCTAAAAAAGGCACTTTGGCTTTCAAAATTGATCTTGAAAAGGCATATGACAGAGTTGACTGGCATTTTCTTGAACATTCTCTTCATGGTTTTGGATTTCCTCAATCAACTATTAAGTTGATTATGTCTTGTGTTAAAGCTTCCTCCTTGTCAGTTCTCTGGAATGGTAGCAGAAT
>JASCZI010120940.1:71324-96524 GCA_036250425.1 Stylosanthes scabra | reverse complement strand
GGCAGCGGACGTTGAAGTGAGCGAAGGCATCGTTGTATGCCTGGCGGTGCAAGTGCTCAGATTCGAGTATGACGCCATCGCAGTCAAATATGAGAGCCTTGAGCGGTGAAGAGGAAGCAGAAGCTGAGACGGAGAAGACGCGGTGGTGGTGTTTGGATTGGAATAAGTTTATTCCGGGATACCGAAATCCATGTTTGGTGTGTAGAGTAGTGGTGGGGAAGAGTGTGAGAGAGAGCGTACAGCAACTAGAAGCCATGTGTGTGTGTGTTGAGTCAAACAACACCATTCAAATTCAATCATCGCTTCTATATTTTATCTCCCTCTCTCTCCCTTCTTTCTTTTGTGTGGCTCTCACTCTCAGCTTTGGCCTCTGACTTTCACATTAGCTTAATTAGGTTGAGAGAAAATTTATTTATCCACAAAATATCATTAACTTATTTGTCCTTATATCAATCGTGTTTTACTCATTCGACACAAATTGGAACAAAATTGAAAATTTTCATGATTCACTAGTATTGTATATATAGACATTTTTAAACATAATCATTTATTTATCTGGTAGATGGAAGTATGAAGATAAACATGTATTGAATCAAAAGTTAAAAAATCAGAACATTTATCCACCACTGTTAATAATTCCATTCTTTATGAGCCACTTTGAAGATCTTTACCCGATTCAACATCATTGATCTTCTTCTCCAATTTCCTCTCCTTGCAATCGCAGAAGTAAATCATACAAGACACCCATTTCAGAGTATTTACCACAAAGAACAACCCAACTTGCACAAATATCCCACTCCCTCCTTCATAGCAACCAAGTAAAATACATGGCAACCTGAAACAAACTCCTAAAGCAAAGAAAACTAGCATCAAATAGCGTCCTCTCTTTTGATTACCACTGCTTAAGAACCACGAAACGCGTAAGGCCCCGACTCCATAGATGCCATCCATAACTGATATAACAATACTCATATTCCAAATAGCACTCCATTCCAAGTACACTATCAAAAGCTTTGTAAGCGCTGCAAAGCAGATCAATGCAAAAACAATGTAGCACCCAAAAGTCACGTAGAAAGTATAAGAGTTACTCACTGTCCATGCCGCTGCAAGAAGAAATCCACTAGACAAGGAAAGCAAATACAAAGAAGTTATAAACGTTCCTTTCATTGTGGATGCATCAAAGGATTCTTGAAACATTCCCTTCAGACTCATTGTCTCCTCTTCTGATTTCAGCTTTGATGACACATACACAGTTAGAGCAGCAGAACCAATTTCAAGAACATGAAGAGGCCCCAAATACATGAATACAAGTTGAATCAAATTAGGCAAATAATCTTTACTACTGAAAACCGTGTAATCTTGGTCTAAATCTATTGATCCATACGCATAATGAAAACCGCCGTAAAATCTACCTTTCAAATGCAGAAGTAAATCATTAACGATTCGTTGGGTGTCAACTAAAGTTTGCTGGAACAAAGTTTCAAAGTGAACCATGAGAATGAGTAAAGGGAGAGAAGTAACAAGTGCAAAGATAATGAAGTTGGTGTTCTTGACACAGATAGTTACTGCTTCCTTGAGGATATCCAAGACCTCCACCTGCTTCTTGCTCTGCTTCATCACTTGTTTGCTTTCACTCTCCATTTTCTTTTCTTTTCCAGTTTCAAACACCAATAACAAGTAACAAGAAAGTGCCTGTGATTGAATGTTGATGGTGAATGTAATGCAGATCCGATCCAAGAAATAATATTTAACACGGTTTGTAGAAGACTTTGACTTGAGACTTGTTTTAGTTTACTAACTCTATAGTTCCATATCCATCATGATTCAATGGTTCTCTTTTCAACGCTATATGACCAAGTTGAATGATTCAATGATGTCAGTCAAAATCAGCCATCCACCTATATGACCAAGTTGGTTGAATGAATGCTAATTAGAAATTAATATATATCCAAAAAAAAATATTCGAAATTAATATTAAAAAGTTCTTAAGCTAAGATGTTCTACGGAGCTATGTTATTTGCACACCTTTTTCGCCACCATATATACAGCATAAAAGTACAAAATACAAATCACAAAATACACTATTAAAGTGAATTAGGACCGTCAAAATAGGTCAAATCCATCGGACTAGTCCGTTTATCAGTCTAAATGGGCGGACTTTTGTCTCTGAGTTCGAACTGTTTAAAATTTGGGTATAAATGAGCTAGTCCGTTTAGCTCGAAAAATATCCGGACTTAAACAGGCTAGTTCGTGGGCTAATATTTAATTTATTTTTTATTTTTTTAAAAATTAACACTTTTTTATTATATTTTCTTGTATTTGACCCGAAAATTCAATTGATTCACTAAAAAATTTTGTTTTTTATCTAAAGTTTTTCTGCTAAAAAATGTTTTTTTTTTATAATTAATTAAACGGGTCAGCCCATTTATCCGTTGGGCTGACCATAAATGGGCTAGATTAAAAAATTTTAACTCGTATAAAATTAAGCTTAAATGGACTAGCCCATTTATTCACAGACTAAACGGATTGGACCTAAATAGGTCAGACCTGCCCGTTTGAGAGCCATGAATTACCTCATAGAGTGATTTTTCCTATTTATATAGTGTTAGATTATTGGAATAAGATAAAATTTATAGTATCTTATTCAATTAAGATAAGATGATCTTGTTTTTATAATATGGAAAAAAAATTTACAAGCTTATCATTATAAAATGTACCGGTATTTATATTAAATTATTAATTCAATGTTACCAAAAAAAAATATTAATTCATTACAATACAAAAAAAAGTTAAACACAATCATTTAGGAAGATTATTCGGTAATCTCTGGCATATTGGTATTCCAGCGCTTTTAACAATTGATCTTAATTATATATTAATTTTATAGAAAGATTTTCCAATATACCGCTTTAGCGATATACTCGGTATACCTGTAATCTGTAACCGTTGATTTTGATTTATATTTATATTTTAAATTTTTTTAATCAAAATTAAACGGTTATAGATTACAGGTATACCGAATATATCGCTAAAGCGGTATACGAAAAATTTTCCAATTTTATAATTAAAATCAATGAAGATAAACGACTAAAAGCACTGGAATATGATATGTTACCGATAATTTTCCAATCATTTATTCTATCTTTACTTGGAAATATGGAGATAACATGTGAATCAAAAGTTCAAAAATCAAAACATTCACCACTGTACATGTTAATAATTCCATTCTTTACGAGCCACTTTGAGGATCTTTACCCAGTTCAACATCATTGATCTTCTTCTCCAATTTCCTCTCCTTGCAATCGCAGAAGTAAATCATAAAAGACACCCATTTCAGAGTATTTACCACAAAGAACAACCCAACTTGCACAAATATCCCATTCCCTCCTTCATAGGAACCAAGGAAAATACATGGCAACCTAAAACAAACTCCTAAAGCAAAGAAAACTAGTAGCATCAAATAGCGTCCTCTCTTGTGATTACCACTGCTTAAGAACCACGAAACGCGTAACGCCCCGACTCCGTAGATGCCATCCATTACTGATATAACAATACTCATATTCCAAATAGCACTCCATTCCAAGTATACTATCAAACGCTTTGTAAGTGCTGCAAAGCAGATCAATGCACCAACAATGTCGCTGTAGCGCCCAGAAGGCATGCAGAGAGTACAAGTGTTATTCACTGTCCATGCCGCTGCAAGAAGAAATCCACGGATAATCAAAACCGCCGTCAAATCCACCGTTCAAACGTAGAAGTACATGATTAACGAATCGTGCGGTGTCAACTAGAGTTTGCTGGAACAAAGTTTCAAAGTGAACCATGAGAATGAGTAAAGGGAGAGAAGTAACAAGTGCAAAGATAATGAAGGTGGTGTTCTTGACACAGGTAGTTACTGCTTCCTTGAGGATATCCAAGACCTCTACCTGCTTCATCACTTGTTTGCTTTCACTCTCCATTTTTATTTCTTTTTCAGTTTCAAACACTAATAACAAGAACAAGAAGGTGCCTGTGATTGAATGGTGATGGTGAATGTAACGCAGATCCGATCCAAGTTACAAATACTTTTATCTTACTAACTCATAATGATTCAATGGTTCTCTTTTCAACAACATTGGTGTCAGTCACAATCAGCAATCCACCTATATGACCAAGTTGGTTGAATGAATGCTAATTGGAAATTAATGTATATATCTATAAATGAAGATTTGAAATCAATACTCACTACGTAAATATGGGATGGATGGACGTCGTTCCTCTATCAAGTCTCAAGTCAGCACACAATAAGGATTAGGTTAGAATAATTAATTGAAAAATTCTATATGACCACCAAGTTTAATTTAATAAAATCAGAAAATATAACCAACCATTTATATATATATAGTAAGTCAAGAAATATGGGTGCAAAATGTATATAACATGGGTGCAATATTTATAAGAGTTTAATTTTGATGCACTGACGGTGTAAAGAGTTTTACACAGTCATCCAATCAGATTCATGTATTTATATGATTTTAGAAGTAATAAATTTGAAAATTAATTACTTTTGATAATGTGGTAACACCTAATTGAATACATATGTAAAATTCTTTTATACTGACGGTGTATGAAAATTAAATTCTATTTATAAATTATGTGTGCAAAATATAATAAGTGAGAGTGCAAAATATGAAAAAAAATGAAAATTATTTAATTTATGAATGCAAAATATCTTATGATTACATACGATCAAAAACAATAAATTCTGTTACTCCTTATCTTATTCCAATATTTTGTTTTTGGTCAAGTAACTTGTTCCATTAAGATAAGCTTTCTTTTGTTATATTGGGTCATTATCCATGGGTCCAAGATGGAATAAGTTTAGTTTATTGGGCTGGTCCGTGATATATGTATATCCCTTTATAATATGATTTTTTTTTCTTCCAAAAACATAAGCTTAATCAGTATAAAGCGTCCCAGTATTGATATTAATTCATTCAAGTAGCAAGCTACAACGTGAATCCTCTCCCCTTAAAAAAGTAATTTAATTCTCAACAATTCTATTTGTACATCAAAATCAGTCACTAAATTAGCTATGTATAATACACATCAAAATACAAAATACATGTGTTTTGTATTTTAATATGTATTATACACTAGTGATTGATTTGATGGCTGATTTTGGTGTACACCTAACATAACTCTTTAATTTAATTAGCCAAAAGGCGCTTTTATAATGCGACATTATCGTAGCCCAACTCAGAGTGCCATATTGCCTTGTTTTCTATTTCTATCAACAAAATTTACAAAAGCTTCGACCATCCAATTCATTTTTATTGGAACATTGGAGCATGATACAGTTACTTGTGAGCACCATAATAACACTGGTAATTAAACAAATAAGTCAACGGAAACAAGTATAATACTCGTTAAGACTCGAATGCTATTGTTGCCGAAAGAAGAGAAGAATGAATCCTACTTCTCCCAACACCATAAACTTTGCTGCTACATATTGACCATCAACAAAATACTGAAAACTTTCAATGTGATGCAAATTTTTAATTTAAATGATACAATTTTGCTGTAGTGATGAAGAAAATATATATGTTTGGTGGAATATTCTGATTCTTTTTTTTTTTTTTAACCTGGAAATGGATTTTGTTGAATTAAATGCATAAGCGTATCACATGCGGTTGCTTGGTAGATGGGAGAATACACTCACTAGTGTGTTTTAAAGGAGCTATAAAAAGTAGACGAAAAAAGAAGAGCAATCAAATAATGTACACACCGTACCCCATTTCAAGGCCTAATGGGTTGGACCATGTTCAGAAATTACAACCCTATTTTGACATCTTTTAATAGAGGGAAGTTGTTGCTGTTATTTGTTAACCCAAAAAGATAATGAAAAAATAATTAAAAGTTTAAATGGTGGCGAAAGGATTAAGCTATGATATAATTGGCCATGTTATACGTACTTGGCCTATTATCACATTATTATAACAGTTTAATTTTGATACACCCAAAATTTAATTTTTTTACAAGATTATCAATTAAATTTATATATAATAAATTTAAAATTTAATTACTTTTATTAATATGACAATATATAATTAATTATTTATATAAAAAATTTTACACAGTACATAAAAATTAAATTTTAATTATAATGGTTCATTAATGACCCTATATTCACTAATAATTCGGAGGGATTATTATAACACAACAACAATGACTAAGTGGAAATGGCATGCATTTAATGCCCACTATTTTAACATTTAACAAAGTCTGAATTCTCCTAAATCAACTTTAATCTTGAAATGCAATGCATTGAATTCCTAACTTCCTTAAATTTTATTAGATTCTTTAATAAATAGCTCATAGTATAGGGGTATAATGGAGATTGGAGATGGTCCTCCATTGTAAGGTATTTTGAGCAGGCAATTTTTAAATGCTTTTATACATATTAATTAAATCTAGAAACATATTTGAGTATTGATAGGTTAATTGGTGTCCCAACCCTCCTAACTTCTTATTTATAAAAATAAAGAAAAAAAAAAGAAGTATAGTTGAAATTTTGTTTTGGTTAAATCAATAACCGGAATATACATATAGATTAGGGTTAACAAGAAAATTATTGTCCACACCAAAACAGCAAAACTTGTACTTGAGCATTCAAAAGAATGTATGCTTTGAAGCTGCACACGAAAAATTGTATTTTCAAGAAAGGTTTCTGGTTGGACATAAGCAAAACGTAAATTCCAAGAAGATAAGCAAAAAGTTAAACGGATTCACATGTATAAAGAGATCAGAAATTAAAAAGTAAACAGAGAAAAGACATCTTTTTGCAATGGACAAGACACAATCCAATCCCCACTCCCTATTGTCGTTCTGTTCTGTTCTTAGACGCCAATATTAGCAATTAATCTTAATATTTGTGTGATTATTACAGAAATCCCCTTATTATTAATAATAATAATAATACAAAAACAAACGCGCAAATATATATGTATGATATCATAGAAAGCAGAAAAGCAGAAAAAGAGATTTGTTCAAAATTTAGACGCAACACAAATAAAGAAGCAAGTCTGTAACAAACTCTGTACAAATTGTATCAAACTTGAATGTACACAATCAATGCTGACGCCAGTGACGCATTTCTGTGACCCTAACCAATATCATTATCATCATCATGCACCTTTACCACCCCCTTCCCTTTCTTTTCTAAAAATATAAATAAAATCTTTTACAATAATTTAATTAATTAAGCAGCAGCATGAGAGAAAGAAGAATAGGATAGGCGGGTAATAGTACTAATTTCCATGTTACAAATCAAGGGTGAGAATAATGGTGATGAATAATAATCTTGTCCATGTTCATGAGGAATAATAATGAATTTTCTAAGGGTTGAAGAAGTGGTTACCACAGTGGCATTTCCAGCCCAGTGGCTTGTAATTGGAGTACCTGTTACTGTTACTGTTACCATTAGCTTGAAGAGATGAACTAAACAAACCCTTTTTTCTGGATTTGCTAAGATCTTGGTTGTTGTGGGTAGGTAAAGTTGGAACCTGAACCGCCATGCATGGATGACACTCATTGCACTTGTTGTGGCAGCTTGGTGGTATTGAACCCAGTCTGTTTTTCTCCTCAAATAACAGTTCCTGCGAATCAAAACATGTTGTTACACAGGAACATAAACAATAATATCAATATCTATATATATGGTTTATATGAATAAATTAAAGAGGCTACGTACCCGGTGAGAAATTGGTGGTGGTTGTAGCTTATTATTATTGTAACAAGAAACTGGAGTTAAAATATGGTGATGCAGCAGAAGTAAGAAGAGGAAGGTGATGGTGTTTGTTGTGAAGTAGTGATATGAAGTAAGTGAAGCCATGAATGCATATCTATGTCACCCTCTTGGGATCACTCCCCATCTAAAAGAAAAGACTAATTAATATAATAAGCTGCAAAATTAAATGTAAGTTATGAACTGATGAGATCCACTGAGGTCTGAGGTTGTTCCTCGACTTGTGTTGTGACTTGGGAAGCAACCTAAGTAGGCAAAGAGAGAGATTAAGATAGATAAGAAGCAAAGAGAAGAAGAAGGTTTTAGATTTAATTGGTATTTTGGGTGTGGCAGTTGGTAGATATGGCTTATATAATTTTACTTATTTATTTGTGCTCTACTTTGTATAATTGAAAGTGTTGAGTTGGCTTTCTTGTTTTTCTTGTCATGGTTGTATAGCATGAAGAAAGAGAGGAGAAGAGAGGTACATAAATTGGAGGAGAGCTGCAACTATGGAAGAGGAGAGAGGAAGTGGGCACTGCACTGCACTGCAGAGTGGTGGCAGACTGCAGCAGAAAAGTGAAAGGAACGATTCAAGAGAGTTAAGCAAATTGGGAGAATCCATATCAGTATCAAGGACCCCTCTTTGCCAGCTTTCTATTACTAGTTTGATCCCTTGTTTATCACTAGCTCTACTCTTCCCCCACCAAAACCAAAAAAACTATTGGCCTCTGTGTCAATGGCTGTGGAATTTAAAGAGTTAAAAAAAAAAAAGAAAAAAAGATCCAAGGCAGGAGGTAGTTAAAATTGGCATTTATTGTGGTAGCTGCTAATTTTTGTCTCAGTTATTTTCAGATTGGAGATTTCATAGGTTTGACTGTAGTTGACTTAATGATTAACAAACAATTCAGTAGTTTCCCTTTGATGGATCATATACCCTACTTGTATCACACTTTATGGATATGGATAAATTGCAAAATGTATGTGTTGTGTGACTCGTGTCTGTTAACTGAATAACATGAAATGAAATCTTGAATTTGGATTTTGGAAAATGAATCATATTTATTTGTTGGCTAAAACTTAGAAAAACTTAATATCAGGCAGCTCTCAAGTTTGCATACAAGACAAAGAAATTGAATAAGCAAGTACAAGCTGACAAGTATTTATTACTCCTCTATCATAAATTCATTAAATTGAACTACAGAAGTGGTCCCTTATTAGATCATTAGCATTTGTATCATCATGTAAATCAGTAGGTTTGTCATAACTTTTTCAAAATGACGATTAAAGCTACAAAATAAAGTTATTGTACATTTATTATTTTATGGTTAGACTATAAGATGGAATATCATGTAATCTCATCTATTTGAGTGGGGATACTCTCCAGTCTCCAAGTAAAAATAATAGAATGATAAAATAGAAAGAAAGGTCCCTTTCTAAAAATTGATTATAGCACACGTAAAGAAAGCATTTCACACAAAATAGGATTAAAGGGGGACAGTGGTAAGTGGTAACTATTCTTGTTTCAGTTTCCTTTTCGAGGTTTCAGGATTCCTTGCACCTAATGCCTGTGAACTGCTATGGCACCAGCCTTGCAATCGAGTCAAAGCTGCCATTGGATTATTGACATAGCAGCGAAGGGTGAGAAACCGATTGTGACAGTGGGAGGAGTGACCACACTTGCCTACCTTTTTTCCCATTCATGGCAGCATAAAGTTGTCTATGCAAATGTGTAAATATTTCCATTTTCAACGGCTATTGCAACCTCCCCCTTGGCCCTTTTGCACTCACAAATTGAGGTGTTTATCATCACCATCTTCCTCAAAACAAGATGATATCTTTCTTTTGCTTGGTTACTTGTTAGTTGTTGAGTTAAATCTTATTTTAGCACTTGAGTTTCGCTGTTTATATTAGAATAAGTCTTAAGATCCTAATTATATTATTTCAATTATTATTTTATAAGTAATTCTAACTAACCAATAAAAATTTAGGTAACAATAATCAATGATTTAAATTAAATATTTTATTTTTTTAGCTTTTAGATATTCTATATCTAAAAGATATTTATAAAATTATATGTATATTTGATTTTTAAAAATTTTTAATTGTGTGACATAAAATGTTATATTTTTAACGTTTTTTCTTTTAAATTTAACTAGTATTTTATCCGTGTGATGTAAAAGATTTATATTCTAATTTAATATAATAAATTAGATAAAATGATTTGTAAGAATAAATTTATCAACAAAGTAAATGTAATCAAATTTAAATGTATTGAGTTACATGATTATTTTGAGATATCTGACTATAGAAAAAGTCTCTTGTCGGTATGTTGATAAATTTTTTTACCACAACGCTATCCTTAGATTTGACGTTATCAGTTCTCACCAATAAGTCCAAATACAAAATATATGATTTCTCTCTTCGTCTCCCTCCTTTCTTTCATTCTCTCTCCATTTCTTTCTCTCACATTCGCTCTTTTTCTCCTTCTTCCTCCCTCTATTATTTATCTTTATTTCCTTCACTTTCTCTTTATCTTTGGTCTTTTCTCTTCCTTTATCCCCCGTCTTTCTCTCCCGCTTTCTTTTCCTCTCATCTCTTTTTCTTTCTCCATTTTTTTCTCTCATCCTCGCTCTCTCATTCTCTCTATATTTCTAAGAAGTAATTTATCAATTAAATAAGTGCAATCAAATTTAAATGCATTGAGTTCACAATTTAACCCTACAGTTGAAGTTCTTACCAATGAGCCCAAATACGAAACATATGATTTTTCTCTCCTTCCTCCATCTCTCTGTTTTATTCTATTTTTATTTCTTTCTCTCATCCTTGCTCTCTCTTCCACTCTCTCCGTCGCTCCTTTTTTTCTCTATTTCTTCACCTATTTATCCCTTTCTCCCCGCTCTCTCACTCTCTCTTTCTATCATTTTCTCTCTCTCTCCTTCTTTTTCCTTCTTTTTCTATCTCTCTCTCTCTCCACATCTTTCTATTTCTTTCTCTAACTCTCGTTCTCTCTCCTTATTTTTCTATTTCTGTATCTCTCTCTCTCTCGCACCCTCCCCCTTTCTTTCCATATATTTATCTCATTTTCTTTATTTTTCCTCGCTCTCTCCATTCTCTCTTCGTCTCTTTTTTTCTTTCTCTATTTTTCTTATCTCCTTTTCTCTATTTATATCTCTCTCTTCCTCCTCTCTTTCTCTGTCTCTCTTTTCCTCTCTCTCCCCCATCATCTCTCCCTCTCCATTTCCCCTTCTCTCTCTCCCTTTCCCTCATCTTTTTCTTACTTTCTCTTTCACACTCCCTTTCTCCTCCTTTCTCTCCCTTGCCTTCTCTTTCATTTCTTTTTCTTCTTCTGTATTTATGAACACACAAATTTTTTCAATATAAAGAATTATTATTTTTATTATTATTATTATTATTAATTTAAGGAAAAAATTTAGACGAACTAGGCCCATTAGTTTACTAACCCACCAATTAATTGATAGACAAAACATGAAAGGATTTTATAATTATCTGAATAGGTGGGATATACAATAAAAAAAATTAATTATTTTAAAATTACTTCAACAGCCGTTTCATATATTTAAAATTTTAATTTTTAAATATGATTAACTTAAAAACTAAATAAACAAAAACTTTATCTAAAATTACTCAACAATTATATAAATATAAAATTTTATAATTTAATTAAAAAATAAATCATTTTAAAATTACTTCAACAACCATATCTTATATTTGAAATTTAAAATTTTAAATTCAGTTAATTATGTCAATTAAAAATAATTAAAAAATAAAATTTTTATTAATGACATCTAAGTATTTAGTTTCCTAAATTCATTCTCCAATCGCTACATTAACTATTGAGCTTTCTAATTGTATACTATTAAAATTAAAATTTATTGATTAATTTATTAATTAAAAAAATATTAATTATACGTAGTTTTCTTGTTTTATTATTATTAACCGTTGCGGAATGAAAGCATCTCTCTTTAGGACAAGGACAGACACGTTGCCTCTCATTAGTCATTATGTACCTTCCAAATCCTTAATAGTATAATATTAACTTCTTTTGGTTAGATTTTGAGCGTAATCAAATATTTGACTTTTTTATAATAACAATAATAAATTATCAAATGAACAAAAAATAGTCAACTTCAATCCATAAATAAATAAATAAAAGTTATTTAATACGGATCTAAATTCATATAGATATAAAAAATTTTCTTACAATACAGATTTTATACCTTACATCTAAAAAAATTAAATTAATATATAAATGTGAACCCACACATTCTTCTAATAAAACCTACATCTTTACCATTTACATCTGTACCGTATAAGCCACTTATATTCAATCACCTACTATTTTGTAAAAATTAAAATTATTAAGTATAGTAGGAATATTGATGGTCCATCGAACACGAGATCTTTCTTTTATCACTAATCACTAACAAGAACAGAAGTACTACTGGGGTTCACATTCACATGCAATACCCGATTATTGGGTGTTAATAATGTTGGTGATTGTGACCACAAACAGGAAAAAGAAATAATTGCAATATGCAAGTACTGGGTAGCCAAAAATGTAATGTACTGAATTTAAACCTCTAACCTACTTCATTCTTGACTGAGTTGAGATTTGAGAGCCACCATTCAAACTTCAATCAAGGCGTGTAGAAAGCATTGACATTGATGGATAATGGATTCGAGTTATTACCATTTCCCATGTCCACATGAAATGAAATGCAAATGCTATTGAAACCCAAAATATTCTCTTTTTAACTGCTCTCTGCTCACAGGTCACAACTCCAGAGATGTACCAAATGCTGGTTTGTTGTTTGGGAGAAAGTGCTAAACAGTTCTAAATTTGGCTTCTGTTGGTGTTGCCAATGCCAAGACAAGATATAAATTTTTTAAATAACCAATTTCCATCGTAAAATAAAGCACATTTCAAATTTCACTGTTCAGTCAAAGAAAAAGAAGAAGATATATTCGTACTCTTTTTTATGTCTACTTTTTTATGATACAAATTTTATTTGTTTTCTATTAATCAATTTTAATATAAAAGTGAAAAGTGTAAATAAAAAAATTTATACAACTTTTGTTTAGTAAATTTGCAAACCAATTTTTTTTTGTGACCAATATTCAGTAAACTTTATTTCTTCCTAATACTTTTTCCCAAATTTTCGGGTAACAATCTTTAATGGATTTTAGTAGACCACTCCACCTATCAGCACTACATCGCTCTTACCAATAACATTTTCAATATTCACCAATGTAAGATGAAGGTTATTAGAATACGATCTTATAATTGATGACCCAAAAAGAAGAAAAGAAAGATTATGATCTACTATACAGAAGAAGGCCGATCTTATGTAAGTTTAACCATCAACCTGAGAACGTAGAAAGGAATTGATGATGTTTACCTTTCAAACTTTAATCAAAAGTACATGCACGAGCAGAGAGGCCAAGTGATACTTCCTGAACTTTTAACATTGAACCATAGTTCAGGATATTCTGTCATCTTAGTTTGTCTTGTGTGAATTGTTCTCACATGTATCCATAGCAAACTTGAGGCGCTCTCCAAGAAAGGGTAACCATTGTCTATGTGCTGAATATTACAAAGAATATTACACCAAGATTTGCCGCTCCAAAATATCAGGATCTTCCTCAGTTTAACCCAAGCTTCGTATAGGGTGGACCTCCTGTTTTACCTCATCTTCAACTGAATTAGATGTTTCTAAGGTTTCTTTTTCTTCACGAGTTTCCGGCTTGCTTTCCCGCAATTTACCAGTCTTACCAATTGCAATAATCAGATCAAGTTGTTTTCGCTGTTGCTCCTACAAAAAAAAACAGACAATTAGAACAAGTTGCTGGTAAAAAATTACATGGATAGTTGGGAATATATAGAGGTCCAGAAAATTTTAATCAAGACATGGCTAGACAAATTTAATAGCTATATATGACTATATTCGAAATGAGTTTGGGCTAGTCAAAATATATGTTACATCATTATACGAAGGTCTTTTTTCACTTTGCATTGGAATATTTAGCAGTTTTCTACTGCATATAATGCTGGCAATGAATCAAAATGAAATCAGTAAAGCACATGAAAGCTACAGAAGTGGAATATAGTTACCAGAAAACAGGACAATTAGCACATGTTGAATTGAGGTATGATTGCTACCAATAAATATGCATCATTCAAATTCTAAATATTGTCCCATTTTTTTCTGTGCAGTTAACGTAGGAGGTATTATTTATTACCTGCATTGCTAGCAAAACATGTTGAATTTCAACCATCTCCTTCTCCAAAATGTCTGATTGCACCGCTAATGCTCTAGCAGCCTCGGAATTCTTCTGTGCTAGCGCTGCAGTCTTCAAGAAATGAAACGTAATTAATTACATATCATCTCAGTAAGCATTATGTTTTAAAAAAAATTATATTGGTACAATGCATTAAACCACAGCCAACCATTTAAAGTGCTTATTAATGCTTTAAAAACCAGTGTGTTAAGCGAATATACACCATTTGCCATAACAAAGCATTTTCAGAATTAGTTTCACTAGCAATTAAGTATGATTAATATCTATCTGGCAATCCAATATCATATAGATCAAATAAGGATATTAAAACTTTCGGTAAAAGTAAATGATGCCATGTCTATTCAAGGGTACATGAATAAAACTAAATACTAAAGCTAAACAAATTCCAGTGGTGACACTGTTGGGAAAGCAAAACAAAATGGCATGTGAATGTCTTCAGTACATATTTATTGGATTTGGCCTAACTAGTCATTTTTGCCTGGGATTTCCTCCTACTCTTTTGCTCAGACTGGCCTTAATGGGCGTATCTCTACAAAGTTTGCTTGGCTGTGATGTCACCTGGGTAATGACATGCTCCTATTTGGCTGCTATTTACACTATGTAAATCTGGTTAGTGCTGTTTGGCATTGTAACTGCTTGGGTTGTGGTGTTCCTGGTTCCTGCTTCTGTGTAATAACAGAGATATCTTCCCAACATGATTTCTATAAAAAAAAATCCTACAAAATCTTCCTCAAAGGAAGCACCGAGGTGAGACAGAAGAAGTGTTCAGCACCTGTAGCATGTTGGGGCACAGCCACACAACTACTTCGGTGTGGCACTCACACTTTATTGCCTTAATGAACTTTCAGTTTTGTCTGCATAAATCTATAAGCAAACAAAACACGAGGCACCTAATTTGCTAACTGCAACGCTAAGGGGTCAAACCAAACAGAATATGCCGTTGCATCCTATCATATACCATTCTATAATATGCCATTTAATTTAAGTCAAATTCCTTGTCAATGGTAAGCTATCAAATCGAAATGTTATTCAGAAATCAGAATAACTAGTTTTAAACTTTGAATATGAACCATATTCGAGAAAAAGGGATAATGGTCATGGATATGTAGATGAGAATGTTGGAGAAAGAGAATAGAAATGAAAAATTGACACACGAGCAATAACAAGTTGGTGTTAACAGAATCAAGGTAAACACCTGAAGCCATGCTAAAAGAACATCATGAAATCCATAATAACAGTTTAAGTTGGACTTTGATTTGACTAGGGCTGAGGAATTGAATCACAGAATGATCCATGGAACCGCTCTTGGACTCATTTCTTATTTCCTAACGAACCAAGGCTTTGGGCTACTAATGGAGGCTGTTATAGCCATTTTGTTATGAATCATAATACATGGCTGCCATGTTTGCAAGAAATCATAATCCAGGCTCTAGTATGCTAATTACATACCTTTATAATCCAACAACCTCGCACCATAGTACCTTGTACTTCCAGAAGCACAATTGCCATTATCTTGATTGTTTGTAATTAGTTGTAAATGAGTAAATAATGCATTAGAAGATTTGCCAGTTATTACATTCTATCCAGTGGCTACTCGAACTATTCTAATTTCCTTTTTCCTTAGTAAATAAGTTAACATCAACAGAAACCTAACATCATAACTTACGCTCAATATTCAACTTCATAAACACATGGCATTGCCTTTAGAAACCAGAATCAAATGCTTAGCTACACCAGACAACAACATACAGTTTTTCAGTCAAAGATAGAAATCAATTACCTCAGTTATGGGCTCCTTCAAGGTCTTCCTAGTGACGCGAAACCTTATCGCCAATTTCTCCAATTGCCTCGACAAAACCCTAGAAATGGCGGAGGTGCTCCTCAAGTCCTCCTCCAGTTTCTCAATCCTCTGCAGCAGGTTCACCTCCAACCCATCCTTCACCGTCTCCCGACAAACCCTCCTCCATTGCCGTCTCCGGATCCAAGCGCCACTCAAAACCCCCAAAACCAGCGCCAGGATCCCCCAGACAGCAGCCTTAGTCCCAATCGCCGCCAAAAGCTCCTTCTTCAAAGCCGCAACCACGGCGACACAGACCGAGGCGATCGCAGAAGAAAGCAGGCACGAGAATTCGATGAGAGAAAGTAAGTAGTCAAAGTCGAAACCGGCAGCGGCGGCAGCATGTTTGGGGAGAGGTCCGTCAGAATCGTAGGCTGCGAGGTTAAATGCGTCTACTCGGGTGGCGAGGCAGCTGGAGTGGTTGGGTTTGAGAGGCGGCGGTGGGTTGAGGTGCAGTATTGGGAAGTAGTGGCGGGAGCGCAAGGAAACGATGGAGTGTGAGAGGTTGCAGGTTCTGGCGAAGTAGAGAGAGTGATGTGTGGAAGGTGAACGCGGCAAGTGTAGGTGAGAAGCGAAAGTGAGTAACATTGTTTCTGTTACAATCCAGGTGAGAAGTGAGACGTGTTTATACTTTCTAGTGTTTCAAGCATTTCTAGCACTCTTGGTGGTGGACGATGATTTTGAGGGGCTTGAATAGTTCACGTTTATGGCGTATCCTATCTACAATCCAATTTCTCATACATATGCTGACAGCGTAGCAAAAGCAGATTGAGGAGCTTTGTTTTCTGAATGACTCCAGTCTATTGGGATGTTGAACTACTAGTCTAGTACTAATAAACTAGCGATTATAAATTTATAATTGTAACTTCAACCTCATCTCCACAACCACAAGTGCTGACTGCTGCGTATGGAAGTGGTTCTCATCATCCACTCATAACTAAATTCGATTCCTATGGCTATCAGTCAGTCATTACTCGTTATATTTGAAGTCAACCTAATTCCACTCTAGTCTCAAAGTCCTCCTTAGCTACAAACTCTACCATTTAACTGTAATATGTAATCATGTTTATTTATATTAACACTACAATTAATACAATATCCTCTTAATAAGAGATATGTTAGGTGTACATTAAAATCAATCACTAATGTATAATACACATTAAAATACAAAATTTATATTTCAATATGTATTACACACTTGATTTGATTTGATAACTGATTTTGGTGTGCAAATAAAATTATTATCTTAAAAAAATAAGGGGAAAAAAAACTTTATTAGGATGGGCAACGCTACCCAAAGATGTGAATGGGGTTGGCAACCCATCAAATTGGATGCAACAAATGCTACTCCATTTTTAATAGATAATAATATAATGTGCTTGTTCATGAAAATATATATACATTAGATGTGCCATAAAAAAAATGTTGAACTAGTTTCTATCTTTCACACAAATACCCACAAAGCTAGTAATTCACTTGTTTTTTTTTAAATAATACAACATAAACAATATTTGATATTATAAAATATAAAAGAACTAAGTACTGTATTTGAGTAAAAATAAAATTATTTTTGCGGATCAAATCAAGAAGTTTATTTTGCAACTGGAATTCCACTAAATCTATTTAAACCAGCAGGTAGAATTAAAACGGAATTTAAACCTCACACTATCTTACCCATTCCTACCCATTGCCGCTCACAAGTTATCAAAAACTGCATATTCGAATAGAAATAGGAAACAATGGACAGGGATAGACGCTTTCTGTATCTACGGTCATTATAATCTATATTACGCACAGACCTTACGATGTTACACAGTTAATATTCAATGACAATTATAAACCATCTTCCAGAGTCTAAACATGAAACGTATACCACAAATATAGGCCACGAAGAGTAAATATTCTCAATCACATAATACATAATGGCCCCCAGATTAAAAGAACAATAATAAAATGCTCCAAGATGCATCCGCTTCGTATTTTCACCATCCCATATGAACTTCTAGTAGTATGGCATGTAACGAGTTGACCTTCTAAACCTAGGAACCTTCCTGCAGTATGTTTAACGCAAAATGAAAAAATATCCCAAAAACATCAAATAATCTGGCCATAATGAGAGAAGCGGTGTACCCGTATCCATAAGGGGAGTAAAAGTAAGGTGGAGGATATGGCCTCCTAAAGCCAAATGACATGTAAGGATTATAGCGCCTAGGGCGATACTGTTTCATTCCAGGAACATTGGTCCTCTTAGGCAAGACCTGCAAAAATATACAAATCATTAGAACAATCTATGGTCAGGGCTAAAGCTAATAACAAAGCTTAAACAAAGTTTTCGTTAAATTGACAAAAATTAGTAGTTGAAACAACATACCTTCAATTGACGCCCATGTAACTCCGATTCATTCAAGACAAGAGCTTCTTGAACAGCTTCAACTTCAACAAACTCCACGTAAGCAAAACCTTTAGGATGGCCGAACTTGTCAGTCAGGATGGTTACCCTGTTCACTGTACCACATGATTGAAAGTGTTGCTGCACCTCCTCTGGTGTGCATGCATAATCAACCTATAAAACAATCAATTTCAGGGGAATTCTATGTCTGTGATGAACTAATCTAGACAAAACTCAAGTGATGTTTGGCTATCTTAAAAAGAATCGAGACTACCTAATATCCCCCATTACAGACCACATCCATATTCAAGACTCCAGTCTGGTCAGTATTATTTTTTCACCTGATACCAAAAACTAAAATGACTTGTGCGTTCATTATGTATCAACGGGAACTTGCATAAATCACTCCGAACCCTTTGTATAAATTCCAGGCAAATTTTCTACCTTTTCCAACAATTATATCTTAATTATTACTTTTGTCTGAAAAAGAAAACAGAATCACAGACAGACCTCTAAATGTATCAAAACTACATTCTAACCCCTTAGGATATAAAAAGTTACATTAGCTTAACATTTTTAACCACAAAATCAACAGGAATCTACATTTTCCCAGCTCCACCATAACTCCATAAGTTTTAAAAAAAAGAATACTAATTCTGAAACAGTATAGAGTATACCAACAACTCTGATAAATAAATATATGATAACAAAAAAGATATAATGAAACCAAGCTAACCGTCATGCCAAGTATCCTTATTAGTGTCGTAATGTTTAGAGTCATTTTACAGGCTCTTCCCAAACTTTAGGTAAACCATCTCATGCATACAATATTCTCTTAACTTGATTATAGCAATTTTCAACAGCACCAAACTTTTCTGCTTCAAAACCATCCCATAATGAGCAAAGTTGTTGATGAAAGATGATGAGCAAAGACTACCGAAAACTTTAATAGATTGGTTACTATTCAACACTTCTCTATAAAATATTTAGATTGAGATGATGAGCAAAAGGATAAATTAAAGTAAATAGTCACACAAAAAACATAAAAAGAACTTAAAATGAGGTTAAAAGAATGATGAAAGTGCCACAGGAAAGTAGCAGCTTCATATCCCTCAGCAAGTCCGCTAACGACACAAAAGTGGCACCACAGACCTCATAGCAGTCAACAACGGGGCTCTAATGACTAAGATTGCATTCCCAACACTTACCGTATCTTCCTCCCAAAGAATGACAAGCTTTCTCCTCCAGTAGTGTAGTTGAAGCATCTTTAACCAAATCTACCTTCAGCTGGACAACTTACAGCCATCCCCATGAAACCCCATTCACAGTTTCTAAGACATATTATCTGTTTTCCTTTTTTTTTCTTTTGTCAAATCTCATTTCTTTTTTTCTCAACTAGGTTCTTATTTTTCTTCAGTCAATTTCTTCATCTTTTCCTTTTTTTTCTTTCAAAAATTTTCTCCATGGTATCTTTCTCTGCTTTTTTTTATTTTCTATTTTTTTCTTTGACATCTTATTAATTTCAAAAAGCGTACATACATTCTTTTCACTCTCTAGTGCAAGCCTAACAACACCAATTACATTGGCCCACCCACAAAACACAATGTAAGCATCCCAGCTTTAATTATAGAACCTGAGTAATAACATTGACCCTGCGACCATAGTGAGACAATAGACATAAAGTCAAATCCTGTCTCTGAATATCACCAGTTCTCACTCCAAAGAAAAAGAACATGTACAGTTTCAGAAACTTTATAATGCAGAGTAAAATACAAAATGAGAATATAGAGTGCAGCTTGAGATTCATTCAACCAATGTTTATTGACACCAAACCAGAATTACCATAACCTTCAGGCCAAACCAATAGGAAAAAACAGTATAAGGAACAGTGACAGTGTGTCTGTCCTTCGCTAAAGGTGCGTTTGGAAGAGAGACAGAGAATGTCTGTTGTTGTGTTTAGTTTAAAATTTACTAAGAGTCAGGGAGTGATAGATAGAGATTAAATTAAGTTGATAGAGGAGGGACAAAGGTTAGTATTGGAAACTTCAATGTTGAATGAGGATATTTGAGTAAAAAAAAAGTTTTTAAAATTTCAGTCTTAGTCCTCAAAATTTCTTGTCCCCTCAGTCCCCACTTTTGAAAATCTTGAAATTTCAATCTCGGTCTCAATCCTGCTACCAAACGCACCCTAAGGGATCAAAAGTTAAATAAGGATACAAGCTTACAGCGGAAAGGTTTGATAAACATCTTATAGCTCCCCATAATTTAAAACAATTCCACAGATCCCTCTTAACTTAAACATAAACTTAGCTATGCAACCAGATCACAACCCCCAATTACCAGGCTCTCTCTTAAGTATATTGCCTTGTATAAATTATAATAGACAGATTATCACAACTTGGATTACACTATGAACCAAATATTTATAAAATAAACCATTTATCAATTTATGAATTATCCACCTTAAACAGACAGGAATGATAAGTTCATTAGTCGTAGTAACACTCGGAAATAAGGAAAACAAAAGTCAGACCACTAATATGACATCATGTCACTAATTGCCGCAATTTTTACCTATAGCAAAGAACCTTAGTATTCTCTCTTTTATGTGAAGCACTATAACCTCCTTTTACTCCTTTATAGTTGGATGCAAAAACTCTTTGGTGATCTCCTGATAATATCAAATGACAAGGCCTACCACTGGTAGAACAACACAAACCCCAGAACTTTGAAGTGAAAAATTCCTGATTCGGGTCAAAACTAAAAAGAATGTGTGGGTGCAACCATGTGTTTGTATGCAACGAGACAACGAGACAAAGGATGATGCATACATTGCCTACAAATACCGATCGAGAATCTGCCTCCTCCTTGTTTGCCAGAGAAGCGGCTGCAGTGGCAGGATCTACAAAAGAAATTCAAATCAGAGGTTGAAAAAACAAGAATAAAAATAACTTAAAGCAAGCAAGAAACTAGTACTTCATACCAATATTTGATAATTCGATAGACTCTTGCAAGTTACCATAAGTTCTCGAAATAATCATAAAAAATTATTAAAAAAAAAAATACTCAACACAATACCGATATCACCGCATCAAACTAAGATGAAAAAAAAAAAAGCTGAATCATAAATATAAAAAAGCAAAGAGAGTTGAAGGATCACCTTGAGCAGAGCCAATCTCCTTTTCGACCTTAGCTTGCATCTCGCGAAGAGCTGCAGCTTCTTCTTCCATCTCCTTAAGGCGGCGCTTCATCTCGTCCAGCTCCTTGACGGCGGGGTCGTCGTCGGGAGCGGACATGTCGACGTCAGCTTCCATCTCTGCAACGTCTGGGATCTCTCCTCCGTATACCTCGTGCTCTTCTTCCTCCATTCTCCAAACTCAATTCCGATTCTGTGAAAACTCAACACGCACTATTACTGCACAATTTACAGTGACAGTTACCAAGCTAGCTAGGGTTTCGAAAAGGAGAAGGTTGAAGAGGACTCCTGTTCCGGTATCCCCACTGTGTTTATCTTTCCTTTCTCTATTTTTCCTTAGGGCGTGGTGTTTTATACTTTTTTTTGGATCTTTTTGTTTTTGTACATGGTTTTGTGGATCTTATGTTATAATGCCATGGGTTCAAAGAAGAGGGCCCAAACCTGATTTTTTTTCCCCAAACCTGATTTTTTATTCTCTCCCAGATTTTGCTTAAATTGAATAAATTTTGCCCAACGGTTTGTCCCGAATTTTCTTCAATTAACATTATAAGGCTGATAATACCAAAAAAAAAAAAAAAAAAAAAACATTATAAGGCTGTAGTTTCCTTTAAATTGAATAAATTTTTGCCAACGGTTTCTCCCAAATTTTCTTCCATTAACATTATTAATAAGTACGATCTTTTGTTCCGTAAGAAAAAGGTACGAACTTTGATTATAATATAATATCTTTATACACATATTTTATTTTAATTTTAATTAAAAAAATGTAAAAAATAAATTGCATCTGATATTATAGTGTAAAAAGATAGGGCACATTTCTGGTATACTCAGGAACTCGAGTGTTTCTATAATTTTAGCCGTTAATCTTAATTATATATATATTTTATAATTATGATCAACGGCTAAAAACATAAGAACATCTAAGTTCTTGAGTATACCCATAACGCTTCCAGAAAAATATATGCTTTCATAAAATTTCTCGCTAATAGACAATTTTACTTGAAGAAAAGAAGAGTAAATAATTAATTTAATCTCTTAAATTTTATTGGTGAATTAAATTAATTTTACATTTAATAAAAGTAAATTCTTTTCAAAGAACAAATATTTCCATTTTTATTAAATTAACTTAAAAACCGATTAAAGTTATGTTTAATTTGATAAAATTTTTAAAATGTGCTTGTTGGTTTTATATTTGATAAATTTAAAAAAAAAATCATGTATTTAATTATTTATATGTCTAACTCTTAAAAAGTATGACCACTTAAAAATATTTAAGATTAAACATTTTAAAGTGTCTTACAAAGCACAATTAGTTATTATTATTTATTATGCTTATTAAAAAGTATTTTTTATTTGATTTAACTAGATATATGTGTTGTAACTTTTAAAAAATGGAAAACTCCAAGTCTAACCCTTCACCGGGTAAAATTCCTCCCTCTCATTTCTCATAGTCTCAACTCTCATTATAACACAGTATAAACGTAATTTCAATTTTCAAGTTTATGCTTAGTGCTTAACCCAAATACGAAATGGATCAGCTGTGGTAAGCACCGCAAGAAGCGAGTATGATTGGCCAATCAGACAGCTCACCCGAGACATACGCAAACCCACATACGCACACACAACACTGAAGCTTTTTGACACACATCCCTGCAAAACTACAGCTGTCCCCAACTGTTTTTCCCCTTTCTATTTCTAATTTTTTTTCCATTTATCAATTATCATCCATCATTAAAACATATATTATTTAAAACGAGAGTTAGATCCTCTACAACCACCCCCACTTCTCTCTTCAATGCACCCCCATTATTATATCGCCACATTTCACTCGAAACCATAGGTCTCTTCGCTAACCTGGCACTTCTCATTGGCTGAGTACACATGTTCCTTCTGGACTCGTTCGTGCGCATGTCTTGTGTTCCTTGCCCCACACTAATATTACCCTTCAGTCCTCACAATTTTTCATATATACGGAAATTAAATATCATTTATAATATTCCATTAATTAGATTGACAGAGTATAAAGATGTTTGCTCGAATATTTTCGTATAATAATTTACATTTAATTCACTTCTTTTTTTAAATTAATCTTAAACATTCTTATGACACATATTAACCATTAAATGAAAGATAAATTTTCACCGTTAATTTAGATGTTTGCTTGTTCTTAAAAAGGACACAGGCCAAAAAATAAAAAATAAAAAAAGGCGGTTTGATTTTATGAAAGAAAAGGCCAAAACCGAAAAAAGAGTCTTACCTTTCAGGGGATCCATCCGATTATTGAGCACATATAAATATAATAAAAATCCATTTGTTGCTATAATTTTTGAAGCAGAAAAAAAAAAGTCAGTGATTATAAGAAGAACTAAGATACACTATAGCAGAAAAGGCAAAGAAAACAGAGAGAAATATCTTGATCTTCTGTGAGAGGAAGTTTGTTGAAAATGGCGAGTGGAGGAGGTGGTGGTTATGGAGATGGAAACCAGAAAATAGACTATGTGTTCAAGGTGGTGCTCATTGGTGACTCAGCGGTTGGAAAATCGCAGATACTTGCTCGGTTCGCGAGGAACGAGTTCAGCTTGGACTCCAAGTCCACCATCGGAGTTGAATTCCAGACGCGAACTCTCGTCATCGATCATAAGAGCGTCAAGGCTCAGATCTGGGACACTGCTGGTCAAGAACGGTAATATTTCTTTCTCTAACTACTTTTCTTCAGCTGTGTGAATACTTGTGGTGTTGCTTGATGCTGTTGAATCTGTTACTTTTTTTTTTCTTTTTTGAGAAATTGTTGTTGTGACTGCCTTTGATGCGTGATCTGATCGTTATTGCAAAGGATCCTGTTGTTTGAGCGAGGTTACTGAGCTGGATCTAGTGTGCTGATTGTTTAGCTTTTCGAAATTGAAGCTCAATGATGTGGCGATTCTGATCATTGTTGTTAAACTTGGTGTTTGAAATTTGAATTGCGGTTTTGGATGTATTTAATGCATTTCAACTTGATGCCATTGCTGTTCAGTATTTTGGTGTTTACTGTTTATCCTTTATCGTTTACAAACACCGAGAATCTTCATCTCAAGATGTTCATGTAGTTATTAAGCATGTGTTTGTATTGGTGGTTTAGCTGATTGGTGATTATAATGCACCAAAAGGAACCACTGGGAAGAAAAGGCGATGGGTTTGGTTATTGCAGATAGATAGTAAAGCCAACCTGCTATGCAGATTCTCGGAGATTCTCTGGTACTTGCATTTTTCCACTTACGTAGTGATACTTTGATGAGGTGTCGAAAATTCAAAGGTAGCTAGTTAATAGTTATACATTATGAATTCTGAAGTCTTGAACATTCGGGTGGAGAACTAGCAGGGCTACTCACTGGTTCATGTTGAATACCCTTGCTTTTCGTCCACCTTGTCCAACTATCTCAGGTTAAAGGTGAACAGATTTAGGAACATCACACGAATACATAGTTTTTGCAATTTTTTGGGAGGGAATTCAAGTTGATATTTCATATGGTATGTTATATGGTTTTTGGCTCATAAATTACAGGGGTTTTGCTGCAAACTAAGGTCACGAGTTTGTTAGGTGGTCACAAACATAGAATCTTATTCTTTTATGGACATCATCAAGTGAAATTTCTTATTTTTCATTTAGGATATGAATGCTAGATTGCAGTTTGCCCTGATATTTCATTATC
>JASCZI010120940.1:61000-71314 GCA_036250425.1 Stylosanthes scabra | reverse complement strand
ACAGGGGTGCTGTTGGGGCAATGTTGGTTTATGACATAACTAAACGTCAGACCTTTGATCACATCCCCCGGTGGCTGGAAGAACTGCGCAACCATGCTGACAAGAACATAGTCATCATTCTTATAGGAAACAAAAGTGATCTTCAGAATCAGCGTGATGTCCCCACTGAAGATGCAAAAGAATTTGCCGAGAAAGAAGGCTTATTTTTCTTGGAGACCTCAGCTCTGGAATCAACAAATGTTGAAACAGCGTTCATGACTGTCCTGACAGAAATCTACAACATTGTCAACAAGAAGACTCTAGCTGCTGATGAAAGTCAAGGAAATGGGAACCCTGCATCTTTGGCTGGCAAGAAGATCATTATTCCTGGCCCTGCGCAGGAA
This sequence comes from Stylosanthes scabra, assembly GCA_036250425.1. Taxonomy (NCBI): domain Eukaryota; kingdom Viridiplantae; phylum Streptophyta; class Magnoliopsida; order Fabales; family Fabaceae; genus Stylosanthes; species Stylosanthes scabra. The sequence continues at coordinate 70,931 of JASCZI010120940.1, read as the reverse complement.
ATCCCTAAGAAGACCATGTGTTGTCAGTCGTCCTGAGTTTATAGTGTTTGAATTTAGCAGATTTCGTGGTTTGATGATATTATTATTACCAATTTTTAAAGGTTTGGCACATTCGCTTTTGTAAAATTATTAAATCTTCATTTGTTTGGGTTTCGGAGTAAAACTATAGGTAGATTCAAATTGCTAGGTACAATTCCCCACGATATTAAATTGTTGGGAGCTCAGATCCTCAGACGCTGTGTGGTCAACTGTGCCCATTTTATAACACCTTCACTTATAAAATCGATTTTTTTTTTGTTAAAAATTTAAAATAACAACAAATTCTTTGTCCCATTAGGTGAGGTAGACTACATGAATAAAACGACGCCATTGCCCTCTATCATATCTACATTGCCCTCTATCATATCTACACAGAGATTGTTTACATGTAGAGTTCATTTGATAAGATTCGAGGGTTAAACAAGATTTGCTGTATGAGCAAATACTTGCACTCTGAATTCTCTGGTAAAATCTCATATATATATGTACGAATTGTTTGGAGAGAGAGAGAGAGTGTGTCTAACCAATAATCTCGATGCTTTAACAACTAAGTTTCTTATAACTGTAATCCTTAAAAGCTATAGATTATAGATTATACTGATACAAATGTGAATTGAAGGCTGGATTTGTTTGAAAGAACAAGGCTAACTAAAAATAATCACGATTTCCATAAATACCGTTAGAACCTAGTAATAAATATCCTGTCACTTTTAATCCTCAGTAACTTCAACAGCATCACCGTCAATCTTACCGTTCAACTCCTGTACTTCTTCACCTTCCACATTAATGGAAGATTTGACCCCCTGCACGGACGAGCCATTCTCTGTGCCTAGTCGTATTACAAGCCTTTCAAGCAGTTCTTGGCAGTCCATTGCAGTAACCATCACATTCAATCTAGCCCTACCCTTCCAGCAACCAATTGCAATTGTTGAGTCATCCACTTGGATGGGCTCTGTACCAACCTCGTTCCCTGTATTAAGAGAAAATATCGAAGTAAATCAACATCTCTGTCGAAGGGTATTAAGTATTAACCTTATCTAAAGCCCGAGGATGGTGACAATACCTTTACCCAAAACTAGTACACAACAACCTGGCATTAGGTTTGCAGCCTTTTTACTGAACTCAGCATCAGCAAAATCTTCAAATTTTACATCTTTATTCTCCAGAAGATGCTTGAAGTCTACAGGAGATGCACGTAGAATCTGTTTTGTTATGTGTGGGAGAATAAGGGGCAGTCCTTCAGATGATATCCGGAAAGAACATGGTGCAGTGCTACCTTGTCGCGCTGTTTGTCTTTCCTGTTCGACGAGGGCAAGTATATATCAATTATTCTAAAGATATATTCTCTTCCATTTTACTTAAAGATGTTAATTCCTCGCTGACCAATAAATATATCTCACTATATATCAATAAAAATTTGAAGCATGGATGGTAAGCAAACCAACCGCAGAAAATAATAATACGTAGCAAAACATCACCAATATTGACAGTAACATATACTTACAAACATCTTCAGACCGATGGAAGTTATTTTAAGCTGCTGCCCAACTGAGAAGTTCAACTCAAGAACATCCTTGACTGACTTGGAGACATAGTAAATTCTTTTCACGTGACTTGCATCTTCATTTCTTGTAACAAGATGACCATCAAATGGAAAATTCTCATCGATCCCATAAAAATCCTTTATACTATTAACAATTGCTTCATTTTTGAAAAAGACAACAGGATCAACACCTCTCCATTTGCCTTGAATTTGTAGCTTCCTTTTTCCAGGAACCTTGGTCGTGTTCTCTGCATTATGGGCTTCCTCTGTTTCCTTGCAATTCTTTTCTTCACATGTAACAGGGCTGACTTCCACATTCACTGTAGGGACTTCATGGTCATTTACATTTTCTTCTGGAACTGTTTCAAGGACAACTTGTGCACTTTCTAAGGAATCAACCTGCAACAGTTGTTCACCCTCATGACCCTGGTTTGATGGTTCCACAATTGGCTTACCAATTCGTTTTTTGGTTTTCTCTGGAATTCCTGCAAGAAACAAACAATCGGAAACCTATTGTGGTAAGCACAAGTCTTTGTCGATGAAAATATATACAAGGCAGAAATGACAACCAGAAAAGATGTCATTTTCCATGTCCACCAGCACTCCCACTTACTTCGTTACAGTGTATGAGTGAGAGAGGGAGTGAGAGAGAGAGAGAGAGACAGAGAGAGAGAGAGACAGAGAGTAGGGGGAGGAGGGTAATCACACAAAACCTACTTGGCAAAGGAGAAACTTTTTGCAGTACAGCAATGAAGAAGGCTCCAGTGTTCTGATCATGAGGAACTATCCTCATGCAATGCTCTAGAGGGAAATCAGAAACCTCAGCAGATTCAGGCACCACAGTGTTTACCATTTCTTGAACATCATCTTCAGCATTTCCACCAACACCATCATCAGTAACATCATATCCCATTTCAACATTACAATCACTGTCAACAGATTCATGATAGCTGCTGCTAGAAGGAAACATACTAGCAAGAGCTATACTCCTACGATATTTAGGAACATCTTTGTAAGACGCCAACCAAGTTCCCTTATCATATACCTGCATTCCCAAAAAGGTAAGGCTTCAAAATGTTGTAAATGCAAACTGTTGAAAATCAAGATTAAACCGTTCTATTTTTGAAGCTGCAAGTTAAATTCACATGCAGAAACAACAGCATAAGCGTTCGAGTTACATAAAGATACAAATTTTGTGTGTGGAAAGCCTTAAACATTATAATTAACAATGCACATGAATATGGCAATAACCAGATCAACATCCAACTCATGTTTAAAAAGAAGGAATTTACTATAGACTCATTTGTATTTCTCAACATGCTTCAACGAATAAACGTAGAGAATTATCATTCCAAGAGCACCAAACATAAAGTAACACCTGTAGTTTATGAGACATAGATTTCAGCCAAGATGTCTCGAGTTGGAAAAGGCATTGTTGAGGTTGCAATAAGTTTTTAACCCAGACCCACAATTTTCCTTCAAAACCCTTCAGGTTGTCACATCACTTGACATAGGAGGGTTTATCCTCCTCAATCTAGAGTGATGAGATACTTACAAAAACTTAGGGGATTAGCAGCACTAGTAGTTTAAATATTTGGTTTTTAGTGTTGGATGTATACCAAAACTCTGGTTTCTCAAATAAATAAATAAATAAATGACCAGTTGGTCACATCAAACACAAACCTTCCATGTCTTGAGACCAGGGCGACGAATAAGTTGGGGAACTTCACTAGATACATCAACAAGTTTAACAGACCCTCCACATCTCCGCAAGACCTGCAATACAACAGGAAAGGAACACAAATTAGCTGGAGCTACTTACTTTATAAAATAAATTGAGTAAAGTATGGCCAGGTGTTTGTAACAGCTATCATGCCACTTGCTTTCACTTCACAGGTATTTAGCAACAACCCCTTATGTTTAGATCTTTAGCCTTTAGATGCAGTTCACTTGTTTTCTTAGATCTTTAAATCACATTTTCAAATGTTAAGAAAATTTATAAAAATTGATTTATGATATCCATAAATTTGGCATTTAAGGAAATAATTAAGTCAATGTGATATACATCCACCAATCAGAAGGATTACATAGTATGACAGTTACGTAAATTTTTTAAACAAGAAAAATAAATTAAAAAAAAAAAGAAAGAAAGAAAGAAGAGGAAAAAAGAAGGAAGAAGAGAATGGGCACAGAGCATCAATCGTAGATTCGTAGTTACCTCTGCAACCACAGCTTCATTCTCAATAGGGTTCATCGAGCAAGTTGAATAAACCATTCTTCCACCAACTTTAAGCAAAGATAAACCTGAGAAAATCAATATAGCTGCTGAGACTGCCAAAGAATTCTTCATATCTAAATCTCACAAACCCTTGTTCATTTTTTATATTCAGCTAATACAGTAAACAAAAGTAGTTTCTTAAAAGCAATAGAACCAAAGCAGAAAGACAAAGTTGTAAAAGAATTATTCCTTAGCATAAGGTATGAGTTCCATTTTAAGGTCAAAAAGCTAAAAAAGGAACTTGACAAGACATACATCACACAGGACACAAAGATTCATTTCTGGTCGGGTCCTTCTTGCTCCAAAAATAAGTAAAATGTTCTCTTTCAAAGACTGATGAAAGGAGAGAAGAACAATATTTTATGGAGAACTTAATCAGAAAGCATTGATAGCTTCAATAGCTCATAATGTTCCATTTATGACGTGTATGACAGAGGCATGTAACAGAGCAATAAGAGGCATGTAACAGAGTCACCATGAAAGTTTTGAAGATAAGTCTAGCTAAGTTCAATTAACATGTATGACAGAGGCATGTAACAGAGCGATAAGAAGTACGGTAGCAGCACATTATAAGAAAACATCAATGCAAGTCTGACAATGGCAGCAGCTAAAATACACATGCTAAAGGAAACAGTTAAACAGTACCTCGCATGGCAATTATAACTTGTAGAGGGTGAAGCCCATGTCCCATCCCTGTGTTCCTGCAACAAGGCAAGAAAATGTCTTACAAAAAAATTATACAGCAGTTAAAAGAAAGTCGACCTGACAGAAGAAATGAAAATTACCATTTCCTCCAGAGATCAGGTGCTTTACGAAGGGTACCATCCCCACTGCATGGGACATCACACAGAACACGATCAAACAACAATTGGCCCATATGCTGATCTGGATCCATCACTTCATGATTCCTAATTAAACGGCATCCTGGGAAGTTCTGGGCTTCATGATTAGTGACAATAAGGTTGGCCGTACACATTCGTTTTGTTTGGTGGATGAGAAGATTACATCTTTGGACATCAAGATCATTTGCTATAACCTAATTAAAAAGACACAAAAGAAATGCATATGCCGTTTGCCAAATCAGGACAAATCAAATCATATAAGTCTAGCAAATCAAATAAAATGTTGCTAACCAGTAATTACCAATACATGATGAAAAGAAGAAACAATGAATTATCAACAAAGAAGTGTTTAACTAAAAAGAACACATACCACTCCAGCAGGCAGTGATCCTACTTTAGTTGACTGGTGTATAATCTCGAGCAATTGGAATGTTTTTGAACCCGGTGCAGCACACACTGAAGAAAAGTAAGGAGAAAGGTAAAATAAACATAACAATCAAAGTTTTCAGTTCAAATTAAGTAAATAAAATTAGAGCTGGTAAAAACAACAAAGTGTACTTGGTATCCTAGAAGTTCCTTACTGTCAAGTACAAAATGATCAGGGTGCACATCCAAGAAGAGGGGAGGCACCTGTATTGCAACACACACACACACATATTAGTATGTCACTAGTTAAACCATTCAGAACTCCAAAATTAAAAGTCAAAATAGTTTTTGAATGACCTACCATACTAACAGCTTCTTGTCTTGTAATGTTTCCAATTTCATTTTCTAGCTTTAAGAATTCGTGGAACCTGCATGATCGTAATTGAAAAATCAGTGAAGACTAAATACTGACCAGATTCTACTAATACAAAACCCTCAGACTCAGATACAAGTCGTTGATAAACAAAATTGACATACCGCTCAAGTGTTTGGTTCTTCCTGAGCTGCATCCTAGAAAAATTGGAATGCCAAGCAAAGTTTCCAGGATACCAAGGCAAAGGTCTAATAGCCTCAGTCTCACTCTCAACCCCTTCAGCAACCTAGAAACAATACAATCCACAACCAAAATCGATTAAAAAGGAAAAAGAAAGAAAGAAAGAAAAAGAACAACGAGATTATGACACAATGAATACGACATTAGCAGCGTATATACCTCATCGCGAAGAGAATGGACGAAGTCATTCTGGAGTTGAGAGCGAATATCGTCGGAAAACTGGCTACTGCAATCAGCAAAAGATGGAAATCTCATTTCAAGAATTTTTGGAGAGCGAGGGTTTGGAAATGAGAAGAGAAAGAGTATGAGTTTTACTTACCTAGAATTGATTCTGAAGGTAGCGGGCAAGGGAGTTCTGAGAACAGAGACGAAGTGATCCCACTCAGTGGATTGGACTATGCATTGGCCCTTGTAGTAGGCATCGAAGGAAGCGTTTTCAGTAGCGAATGGAGTCCACATAGGATTGGGATTGGGATTGGGATTGGGTTTGTTAGGGTCGTTGGAGGGAGCGTTGGTGTTGGAGTTTGGATCGGACTTGGAACGCTTCCAGACATTCTCTCTGCTCTGACGGAAGTGTTTTCTCTGAGTGCGAGACCTTCCTCCTCTCCCGCCGCCTCCCATAACGATAACGGTCTTTGCTGCTTCTTCTTCTGCGTTGGAGTAACTGTTACTGACTCTGCCTCACGCACACTGCACACAACACATGGCAGCCAATTGCGGTATTGGTTTTTCGGTAGGGTTTAGAAAATCGCGGCAACCGCTACTCGGCCACTATTTGGGCTTTTTTATTTTTTCGGGACATTATTTGGGCTTTTTCTTGAAAGTGTCTATTCTTGATAACTTAGTATTTGGGCTGTAACCTTCCTATTTAGGCCCATTAACTAAAACAGCGTTAGCTAGTTGGATACGATCTAAAGACCATTTTATATCAGACTCCAAAAAAACGATCATTTTTTATCCCTTACCCAAAAGAAAAACACATCTTGTCCAAAAAAAAAATCACATATTCTGACCTTGCTAAAGTATCTTTCGTCCCTAACATCTGGGGTAAGTCTCAAAGATGTCCCTAACGTTTAAACCGTTCTATTTGTATCCCTAACATTTTAAAATCATATCAATTTTGTCTCACCGTCAAGCAATTATAAAAATCACTAACAAAGCCATACACATATAAATTAGTTTATAAAATCAAAATATTATATGTAATATGTTCACTTCATCATGTTTATTATTATTTTACATACTATACAAACATAACACAAAAATCAAAAGAAGACAAGCATATAATGATTCTTCTTCCTCACCCAAATTTTATCTGACGTTTTAAATATTAGGAACATCTTTAATACTTATCTCAACGAAAATGATACTTTAGTCTTCTGAACTTATTGCCCTAAGTGGGATTTGATTAAAGAAAAAATATATAAATACCGAAAATATATATATAAATACATTGATAAAAAAAAATCTATTATTCCCAAAATGAATTGTTAATAGAAGGGATTGGCTTAACATTCGGCTTGCACCAACTGTTTATGATAACAAACATGCTTGATCTAATGGATAAGTTTATCTGTCAAAGGATGAGTTTATAATTTGTTGACCAAGCTTTTAGACATGATAAGGATTCATTAGTCGTGTCAACAACAGTCTTATCTGCTAGTTTGAGATAGTTTGGAGAGAGAGAAAAAAAAAACAAATTAAAAGAATAATATTTAAAAGTAGAAAAATTATTATTATTATATGATTATAACAAGAATTAAAGATTTGTACTTTATATTTTATTAAATAAACTATTAGACTTTTGGTGTGACAATGTATAATACGCCAATTTTTCTTTTCAGCTTTTTAGATTTTGTGACTATTAAATGAAGACTTAGTTAGAATGTTGAAATAATAAACATTTCAAATCAAATCAAACTTAATAGTAGAAAACAAGTTTCAAATTAACTCAACCAGTAAAACATTTATTCTCCAAATTAAGTGTAATAAGGTATCTATTATCTAATCAAGCTTGTTCCTGCTAAGCTGGAACAGCAAAGTTGACAAGATAGTATCTGTAATCTCTAATTAAAATAACATATCCATAGTTCCGGCAAATGTCTAATAGTAGAGTGCAAAAGCATGGAAAATCATTCGTATCAGATACTACTTGTTTGGCGCATTTATCCACTGCCTGATATATATATTTGACAGTGATAGACCACTTCTTTCGCCAATGTTAGCAGGTCATAGCATATTTGCAAAAGGAACAAAACACAAACAGAAACAGAAACAAATTGGCGTTTCTTTTTTCTTGCACGAGTTTAATAGAACCTAAAATAAATAAATAAATTATTATTGCATCCTTATAAAACTTGAACTCAACGTTCTAAGTAAGTTAATTGGCTAGTTAATTGGGTTAAGAAAAGAAAACCCCAACCACCAAATATTACATATAATACACATAAGATGAGCACATCTTACAATATATATAGTGGGATTGATGTTTTTTGCCAAGTGGGAAAGCATGAAAAACAGGTAAAATCCCCTTATACGATTCTATTTCTACCCACTACAAGCAACTTACAATCAAAGGAAAAATATTAAAAAGTAATGAAAAATAAAAACAAATGAAGAAAGCTTTAATCTAGTTTGATTCCCTTTTGCCTACCCCTTTAAGGCTGAAGAAAAGGAACAACATCATCTTATCTTAAACCACTTTTTTTGCAGAGAGAATTTTGATCTGATCTGATATCTGATATGTGATGTATGGTATTGCATTAGCAAAGTGCAAAGTTTGCAAGCATCTCTAATGATAATGATAATAATAATAATAATAATTGGATTGGGTGGCAAGTCACAAAGCGCAGACAAAATCACCGCTTGTTTCAAAATCATCGATGTCAGCATCTGCATCAATATCATCAAGGTCCATGCTGCCCCCAACAAACTGCCCACCAACTTTTGGTCCATTCTCACTTGGCTTCCGAGCCTCTTGTACTATTGACAATATTTCTTCAATGCTCTGACCTGAACTATCATCATCATACTGATCAGCACCACCATTTTGCAACCCACCTACACCCTCATCCATGAATTCTACTGGTAAATTCTGTAGGAACCATGAATGCATCTTTATCTCCGGTATGGTAATTCTCTGCATTATCATCATCAATCATGTAACACATATAACCTTGATATAATTATACGAAGACATTACATGTACAGGCATCTAAGCCAACTAAAATAACTCTTGTTTTTTTTATTGTCACTTTTCAGTACTAAATTTTATATTTCTGTTTGTACTAAACTTCATTATTTCTGTGATTATTAGGTGTGGAAACACTTGAATACTTGAATGCATGTACACCGAAATTTATTCATAATTATATTAAAAAAAAAAAAAAAGAAATTTGTGTTATGGGAGTAACACAAATAATTGTACCTTTTCAGGGTTGGCAACAAATATTCGAGATAGGAGGTGTCTACACTCTTTGCTTACACGAACATAGTCTGGAATGGAATAGTGGACACTCAGGATTCGCTGTCAAAAATTATACAAAACAAATCAATAATCAATAATACTCTAAACTCATGAACATGTAAAACATGATGAGAACTAATATTTGTGAATCAAATGAAAACAAACCTGAAGAGTTTTTCTGAAGTTTCTTGGGTCTTCTGGGTCTTCAAAAGGATAAGCACCAACGAGCATCACATACAAGGTCACCCCACAAGACCAAACATCTGCAACCTAATCATTTTACCAAACATCAGAACACATGTTGGTGGCCAAATAATGTTAGGTCCAAAATAGCAAAACCCCACAAGACAAGAGCATAATTAGATAGACAAAAAGGTGAAGAAGTAGAGTTACCTTTCCATCATATTCTCTTCTTGACAAGACCTCTGGAGCAATATATGCAGGGGTTCCTACTGTGGATTTTGGCTGAGAGTGCAGAACAGAAGACTGAAACAAGATGGGTAAACAAAAATGTAAGAGGGTTTCTGATTGAAACATGTTGGTTGAAATTATGTGACATGTTTCTTCTTGCCTTTGAGTAACCAAAGTCGCATATTTTAAGCCTTGGTGCTGTGCTTCCATCTAAAAGTGTGTTTTCCAGCTTGAGATCCCTATGGCAAATTTCCTGCCAGAAAATTATATTACATCTTTAATTACACTGAAACTGAAAATCTTCATTGCTTAAAAATAATATACTGAGCTTGAGCAAGAAAGGTTTAATTACCATTGAATGGCAATAACTGAC
>JASCZI010120940.1:48692-60932 GCA_036250425.1 Stylosanthes scabra | reverse complement strand
AAAAAAAAAAAAAAAAAAAAAAAAAAGGAAAGAGAAATTAAAATAGTAACAAAGTATTAAATACAAAATTAGAGGGTGGAGTCTGTTGAACAGCATTGGAACAAAAAAGGTACTGTGTTTGTTTGAAGAGAAATAGTAGTCCTATGATACTACCAAGTTGACTTGTTTAATGAAAAAAGCACAGTACAGTGTATGAATCTTTTGTCACTATTTATGTATCCAAAAAGAATTAGAAAACTAATGTAATGGCCTCATAGACAAAAGCACTGAGGCTTTGTTTAAGGATATGGTGATGATTATGATGTACCTCGTCCTCACCGAATCTACCAGCACTACATATTCTCTCAAATAGTTCTCCTCCAGCAGCATATTCCATCACTATGGCAAGATGTGTTGGAGTAAGTACCACCTACCATGAAAAACCATCAAATCAAATTGAATAATACTTTACACCTCTGATGAGTCTGAGATTTCATGGTTGTATGATTGATTACCTCTTTGAACCTAATGATATTGGGGTGCTTCAAGGACCTATGGTTTATGATCTCCCTCTGCACGTGCTCATCAATCTGCAAATCAAGTCACATACACACACAATTCTAAACAGTGATGATGATGATGCTGATGATGATGACAAAACTAAGAAAAGAGAAAGAAGAGAACAGACCTTGAGGCCTCTCTCAATGAACTTGACAGCATACAACTCACCACTCCATTTCTTTCTAACAAGCTTTGCTACACCGAAGTTCCCTGACCCAATATCTCTGATTACCTCATAGCGTTCCATGGTTGAAACAAATATTGGAAATCTAACACTACTACTAAACTTGTTGAGAACAAGCAGTTATGATCGGAGTTAAACTGAAAGAGCATATAATATTGTGGGAGCCAGGTAGGGTGGTCGGGAATTGAACAATGTTTGTATGTGCTTGGCTTGGCTTTGTAGTTGCACAAGTTATTAGCAGTGTCTGTAACTATGTATTAAGTGTTTGGGTGGAGCATGGCATCTGATTTTTTTATGGCCCTACAAATTCCAATGTGCGTGCAGACAGAGTGCAGACCTCTGCATACAAAACATTATTGAGTTTATTTTGGTTATTTTAGGTACTTTATTGGTTATCAAGATCATTGCCACTTGCACAATGCACCTAAGAAGTCTTTCAAGTTTAATCAAAGTAAACTTAATTTATTGCATGAGGGATGATGGAAAACATGTAACAATATGTCTGACGTGGCAATTGATGGTTGGATGAAAGAACATACGGTAAGGGATGGGGACCCCTCCCCTACAGCCCTACTAGTTGCCACTTACCCCTTCTCCGAAGCAACCTTCCCACATTCATTCATGTATGCTTTTCAGTAGTTCTAGTTCTGCTACTGAAACTGAAAGCCTTCTTCTCCCATTTCAACCGTCTAAGACTCAAGACTCAAGAGAAGCGGAAATGTTATTAAACACAAGAGAACAACCAACCCATACATATATTTATCTTACACCACATTAATATTTCCTGCATCTTGCACCGTCAAATATATTCTTTCCTTGCTTCATACAAGTCTATTTAGTTTCCCCTTTTTTATTATTTTTAGAATTTTATTAAATGAATAGAAAATACTAAAAATCAACAAGCTTTTCTATGTAAAAATCAAACCGAAGGTTTTTGTTTCTGTTTCTTTGAATTCACAAGTGTTTGAGTACCTTTTTGACACACTGTTTGATATTTGTATCAAAATAACAAATACAGAAATATTAGTCTAAAGATTAAACCTAAAGGAAATTAAAAAAAGTAATGATAAGTAATGATGCGTAACCAATAAATATTCAGTCAACATCACCTAACTTTTAAATTGAATATTCTATTATTTTAAGTTTTGAGTGTTCTATTTTCAAAAAAATATCTATAAAATTATATGTAATTTTTTTTTTTTATTAATTTTACGGTTGAAAAGAAATGGCACTTCTATTCTTATTTTTAGCGTCTCTGAATTTTGGAGAATGTTAAAAAAAGAAAAATTGAATCATGAAAAGATTTATATGTATATATCATGATATAATTGAATTAACAAATGGGGTTACATGAGATATCTACACATGGCGGCACATTAAGTAAGGATCTTATCACTTTACTTTTTTAACCCATCAACAAATTACATTCCATAAAATTATCCTTGGATATAATGCTGTGCATGTGCCATTGAGAAATTATTTGAGAAAACACAATACTTTGTTTCTATTCATCAGCTGTCTTCTTGTCTAGCTACAAGTTACAGTATAATCAAATAAAGAACAAGTGTATACACAATGATCTAGAAGCTAATAAGTTTGTGTGCAAACACAAATGAGAATGCCCCCACGGCGACAAAGTCTCTATTTCTCTACATTTCTTCGACTCATTAAACTACTCCACGTTTAAATTTTCTTATCGTACAAGATAAAAATTTGACTTCTCCATAAAAATATCACAAAGATTGATGTTTCAATTTCAGTTACTTACTTCTAATACAAAAACCATTTTCTCTCTTTTTTTCTAGCAAAAACTTTAAGCAGACAAGGATTAACATTATTTGGTATTCACTGATAAGTGGCGAGTTGTTCAAGTGTTTAATTAGTTCTGAGTTCGAATATTGGGACGACATGTATGTAAAAGGGATGTGATCAAAGAAACACTCGATAAGATGTAAAGGATTAGGAAGTAGTATGTGTGCCGTTCGAATCTAGAATATTCTCCTAAAAAAATTATTTGGTATTAACCAAAAGAAACACCCCATTTATAGACAGAAGTGATCATTGACCCAACAATAAAATAATGATAGAAGTGAGATTTTGTTTTGGTTGAAATAAAACTTGTTAGAAGAAAGTATGCTGAGTGATGAGGTGGACGGTGGAGAGGAGTGTGAAAGGGGCGGTTGGGGAGTGTGGGACCACCCACTCCTTGGAGGGGAATGGTGATGGGGTCCATAATTCATTTATACAAGATTGGGTTCAGATATGGAAGGAGGAGGAGTATGTGCCTCTTCCTCTATAAATAAAAGCATGCATGTGATGACATGAATCAACGAACGGTGTTATGGGAAGAAGCAAATGAAAGTGGTTCCTTTATTTTCTTGAACTTCGGTTTGGGGAAACATTGATGCAGTCATCACTCATGACATTTCTCTTTCATGGATTTCTGTGAACCTTATGCCCTCAATTCACTTAGCACTCACATGCAATTCATAATTTCATATTACCCAATCATGCATGCCTCTGCATAGTGCATTTCTGATGCAAGTACATGCAGTAAATAATTTCTTTTAAAGAGCATATGGTGTTGGAACTTGGAATCATTGATTTGGAAAAGACGGGAAAAATGTTAACATGTGTACTAATTTGATATATGAAATAATAACAATGTGTATAATTAACAATTTATAAAATTGCTGATGTCTGAGCATTTTCAATACTAATTTTTCTGTCTGCCAAACTTAAATCCAACACTGTGTTGGAACAAATGTCAAGCTACTATTGAATTGAATAAACTAAACGTGTTGGAAAAATTCTTCGCATTATCTTTGCAAATCGTATATACCGTTGTTTTGTTAAAGGTGGGTTTTAGTAGTTAAGTTTTCTGAACTAAAAATAAATAAATTGGAATTTAGTGTTATTAAGGGAATTAGGTGAAAATGCTGCCAACCAATGATATCATGGAAGGTCACAACTCACAACCACTAGTTCATTGACATGTGGTCCATCTTACATCTCTTTAGAGCTATGATTGTTTTCTTATAATAATAATAATAATAAACCGTGTGTGTGACTTTTAATATTACAGAAAAAATGTTGTATGGGCATTCTTAAGAAATTTATTATCTCATTTTTAGAATTTAGAATTATAGTACAAGTTACTAAATTTTTTTTTGGCTAACATCAATAAACTCTTTTAAAAGTATTTTACTATATTAAATTTTAGATTTTAAATCATAAATTATAACCTTAAATTCTATAATTAGCTAATATTAACTAACTAGAATATATGTACTTTCTCTTTATTAAAAAATACTCTATACCATGAATGATTATCAGGATAGTGCGTCTCTTTTGAGGAAACGTTGCTTCAAGTTCCGTCTGATGTCCCAATTCCTCAATTGATCGTCGATTGTAATGATCATATTTTATTCCCTAAAATATATCCAATGCACCTGAACATATATAATTTGACGAGTTCATAGTGATGAACGCCGATTTTTTTTCTTTTTAAAGTTAAACACACGTTGGATGGTGACGACGTACATGAAACTTGAAATTAGTCAGCACACCTGAGGGACGATAAATCAGATACGTCCAACTTCTCATTACAGTGAAGCAGTTCATCATTTTCTACCCAAATCAGAGAAGACAGAGGATAATTGAATAAACTGAAGAAATGAGTTTTTTTTTTTTTTTTTACCAAAGATAATTCTATTTTATCATATTTTAAAGTATCCAAACAAACAAAAATAATTAAATATCATTTTTTTTAAATTTTATTCTGCTCTGTTTCATCAATTTCAATCAGTCCAAACAGAGCTTACAACATATGCACGTTTCAAATATGCACCGTTCATAATTTGTTTTCGAATTTTAAGAGACAACAGACAAGTCCTATTACTATCACATGAGAGGTAAGATAACGAAAGGAGGTGAAGACATCCAATATAATTTTGGAGCAAAGACTAAACCTCGTAAGTCGTAACCACTAACCACCACTTAGTGGAAGGTCCAAATGTGGTGTTTATTCTGTCAGGTCAGCGTTGCCCAACAACTAGGGACTAGGTCATATAATATACCTCAAATGCATATTACAATCAGTTAATGAGCCCTTGAAGTCTAAGTTTTGTGCCGACAAGCGACAATTCTCCTTCGTCCAAATTTGATACAGAGATGCAATCAGACATATAAATCGCAAGCAAAAGACGAATGGAAGTATCGTTGTCATGGAATTCAATTATGCTCTCTATTCAAAAGTTCAAAACATCAAGCAATTTGACTCTGATTTGCATGCCTTTACTAGTTTTTTTTTCACTAATCAGTAAATAGGAAGTAAACTTTTTCGATCCATTTATTTCATGGCAGTGCATTTCTGTTAATTCTATTCCATTTAACTATTATGTCGTTTAAAAAGTATATACAGCATTACAGGTGTAAACATAGCGTTACAATTGGGGGTTGTAGGAGAGTACCTTTTAAATGATCTCCAAGGAAAGGACTGCATTCTATCCAGATATTATAGTATACATGAAATTTTGGCCGGAAAGAATCCTTGTAATGGACCAAATCAATCACCAGTGATGACAAATGCCAATACTTCATATTTTCATTGCACCTTGAAGTGAAACACTTGGCTTGAATCTCTCATATTCCCAGCTTTATATCTTCAGAGCTACAAAGGCTTTGCAAAATGTGCTGAGTTCCAAAAGTTGAACATCTCCTTCGCCTCCTCTTAGGGCCCAATAACAATTCTGTGTCTTTCCCTTGTCTGAGGGACTGACTGAATAATTTTACAGCCTCTTAATTGTTTCTAGTATCGCCCTTCACCTTCATATGTAAGGCAATCATTCTTAAAGCAAATTGAATATCGCTAATATTTGGATGAGATGGATCCCCTCCAACGAAACAATGGATTCTGTTTCCAATCTGAATCCAACTATAACCTTTTTGCTTCTTGACTCCTCGCTCTTTCATCAAAACCCTGACTCGATTTACATCCTTCCACATGCCAGCAGCAGCATATATATTGGACAACATAACATAAGCACCAGAATTATAAGGGTCCAGATTCAAAATTTTACTAGCTGCTAGTTCTCCCAATTTCACATTTGAATGAACACTACAGGCCACAAGAAGAGCACCCCATATGCTCGAATCTGCCTCAACTGGCATCTCCTCAATCATTTTGTAAGCTCTCTGCAATTGACTAGCTCGACTCATAACACCAACTAAGCAAGTATAGTGCTCAGATCTTGGTGGAATACCATAATCACGGACCATTAAATGAAAAAGATTCATGCTTTCATCCACCCTCCCTGCACGACAGCAGGCAGCTAGCAAATTCAAAAATGTCAAGGCATCAGGTTGATTGCCGTGTATTACCATCTGGTCGAAGTAGGATTGTGCTTTAACATAGAGACCATGCTGTGCAAACGCAGCAATAATACTATTCCATGAAACAATATCTGGATGGGAAATTTGTCCAAAAGCTAACTCGGAATCAACAATTCCACCACATTTGCTGTACATTGTGACCAAGGCATTGCTTACAGACAAATCTGAATCATAACCATGCTTAATTACAAGAGCATACACCTGTGTCCCTTCCTCGAGTGAAGCAAGGTTAGCACAAGCAGTTAAAAGTGAAACAAAAGTTACTTCATCTGGTTGCGTACCACTTCTCAGCATTTGTAAAAATAAAATCACTGCCTGTTCCCCTCTCCCATTTTGAGCATAACCTGCAAACATTTAAACAATTATGTACTAAAGTTTACTTGCTTAAATTATTAGGGATCAAACTGTCATGTAATATCTAATCTATGAAGTCTTTTCACCTATTTTTATATATTTGAGTTTAATTTCTAGGAGTTATATAATGACATTCAATTATGTAATGCTAGTCTCTTCACTCTTGCAGAAAGTGAATAGAAATTAGATTATTCATGAAAGTAACATCACATAGTAGCCAATGAAAAAAGAGAATGGAATGCTCTTGCTTCAATATACAGCGCGAACCTGTAACCATTATATTCCACGAAACACGATCTCTGCATCGAATTTCTTCGAACAAGGCTCTGGCATTATTCATCTTCCCGTCCTTGCAGAAGCCCGTGATCATGGCAGTTGTAGCAACAACATTCCTCTCTGGCATTCTCTCAAACAGTT
The DNA here is from genome assembly GCA_036250425.1 of Stylosanthes scabra. NCBI lineage: Eukaryota > Viridiplantae > Streptophyta > Magnoliopsida > Fabales > Fabaceae > Stylosanthes > Stylosanthes scabra. The sequence continues at coordinate 54,043 of JASCZI010120940.1, read as the reverse complement.
CCCACGCCTCCTCATACAACCCATTTTCCACAAGCCCACTGATCATGACCGTCCACGAAACCTCGTTCCTTTGGGGCATCACTTCGAACAGCGCCCTTGCGCGCGCAATTCCGCCATCACCACCCATGTTCGCGTACCCGTCAATCATGGCGGTGTAAGACACCACATTCCGACGAGGCATTTTGTCGAACACCATGTGCGCTTCCCGCATGCGCCCGAACCTCGCGAAGCCCGAAATCATGGCATTGTACGATGCTGCATTCTTCTCCGGCATTTCATTGAAGTAACGAAACGCGTCATCGAGCATGTCGTTTTGGACGCACCCAGTGATCATGGTGTTCCATGAAACGATAGTCTTGATGTTGGCGGGCATGGCGTGGAAAAGAGCTCTGGAATGTTCTAGAAGGCCGTTCTGCCAGTAGCACGTGAGCATTGAGTTCCACGTGACGGAGTCCCTTGCGGGCATTTTGTCGAACAGCTGGCGAGCGGCGTGGACGTTGCCAGCACGTGCGAGGGCAGCGATGTTGAGGTTGGCACTGTAGACATGGCTGGTAGAGAATGTGTTGGCGAGCGGAAGAAGGGAGTGGTGCCGCCTCAGGGTGGCGGCGGATGATGAGAAAGAAAGGATTCTAGTTTGGATTGCGGATAAATGAGGTAGAAGTAGCCGTTTGAGCTTGGATCCATGGAGAGCTGCTACAAGCATTCCCGCGCTGCCGAAAATCGTTGTATGAGCATTTTTTTTTTTATTAAATTCTATATAATTCATTAAATTTGCTGTTGATTTTTTTATATATATAAAGTTTGAGCCGATAAATAAATAAAGGTTTAGCAAACGTGAGACTTAAAGCATATATTAAGATTATAATTTTTAAAAAATTATTGGAAATATAAATAATTTAAATTTATTTTATCTTCATTAAACATAAATATTTAAAAATTTTCTTAAACTTAACATGTCTTCTTAGTTCACACACCTTAGCTAAATCTATAAATAAATAAACAAATCTTTTTGTGTCCGATAGCTGGATGGGCTGTCAAATGGGCGGACTTGGTCAATTTAGACCCGGCCCGTTTAGCCTACAAGGTAAACGGGCTAGCTCGTTTAAGTCCAATTTTATATATACTAGAATTTTTCCAGTCGAACTCATTTATGACCAACTCGACGGATAAACGGGTTGACCCATTTAATTAATTATTATTTATTTTTTTAAAAAATAAATAAAAATTTTTAATTTAAAAAAGTTACTTTTGGAAGGGAAAAAAAAACCATTCTTTAGGTAAAAAACTTTAAAAAATCAAAGTTTTTTAGTTGATGAATCGAATTTTCGGATCGAATACGAGAAAATATAATAAAAAAGTACTACTTTTTGAAAAAAATACAAAATAAATAAATAAATGGGCCAACCCGTTTAGCCCACGAACTAACCCATTTAAGCCCGTATTTCAAACGATCAGGACTCAGAGAAAAAAATCAGCCCATTTAGACGGATAAACAGGCTGGTCCGACGAATTTGGCCCATTTTAACGGCCTAGCTGGACACCACATAATAGTAATACCAACTACCAAGGCCCACCATTGTGATACTGAAATAATGATTACATAATATTTATCACAAAAAAGGCACACTGCATCTTATGTTTATACATCTAAACAAGGAAATGCTCTGACGTTGAATACTTGAATATACAGGGTATAGTTTCACTTTCTTTCGAGTTTTTACGAATTCGTTCTTCCTTAAGTACATCCTCCTCTTCAATCAATGGGGTTTCAATACCGACTAACTCTGCTCAAAAACGGTATAAATTAACAATGACTCCCTTCTTTTTTCCAGCGCTATGAACTATAAACAAATACAACTAATTTTAGACTAACAATTAGCTTGCCACGATAACACATGATAAAGTAACCACTAGCCAGGCCCTACCAACACCTAACCATAGCAAAGAGCAAACCACCAAATACAGCATTATACAGCAATGTTGATTGTTGATGCAGGGTGGGGTCAAAGCAGACGCAACCATCGCCAAGAATTTTGTTTCCAGCCTGAGTCCCTGAAAGTCCATGTATACTCCTCTCATGTCACCCAAATGGTCAACGCACAATTCTGTCTCGAATTCCCATTTGCTCCGAGTATACTTAGCATCCAAAGCCTGCAATTTAAACTGGTAACAATATTTTCTTTTTACATTTCAAGTCCCAAATCTTATATATCTGTGAAGTGAAAGGAATCAGTAACGTCAAAGTGCATGGCAAGTTGCGTCACAGCAGAGCGTACTACTTCAGACTTCGGTGAAACAGAAGGGGGTAGTTGCGGTAAGCAAAGCGGCATATATTGTTCACTTTCCTCAGGTGGACAGAAAAAAGATAACAAGGATCGGCAGAATATGAATCTGTAAATGAATAATTAATACATCATTGTATGATGTCATTCAACGGCTCTTCAATTAAATGTAAAAAAGAAAACAATGATTGATTATCAGAAGCCATGGAGCAAATACCTTAGAATAAGCCGTCTTATAAATGGATCAGTTATAATTTGTGCCCATACTAAATCTATGTTAGTCGATGAACAAAGAATAATTTCCCACTCAGAGAAAGCATTGGCAAGTATGTTCTCGGCCTCATTGTAGAAATCCTATAATTAACACGATAGTTAGACCCACGAGATTCAGTGTCTCAAGAAAGTACAAAAAGTTTTCACAATTCTTACTGCATCAGCTTCATTGGGGGAGACACCAATCATTTGGCAAAATGCTGACAAAGGAGCAGTCAAGAAAAAGGTAAATTGGCTGCCATTTTGTGTGTGTACTTCAGATGGGTTCTTAAAAATTGGCCTTAAAGGTGAAAGAAACAGTGCGGCTGTCTCCCCCCTTTCAGCACCATGCAAAACCTGCAATCATTTATTATGTAGTGTGTCAATCATGAGTCATAACTGTTGATGTAAATATCATAGGTCAATCAATGGCATTTCTCAGAGTTGAAAGAAGGCAAATTCTGATTGACGGTACCAACAGTTCAAATACACAATCAGCATGGGATAAGCCAACAAGGCAACAAGCAAATATTTTAGAATGATGGGCGTCCCAACAAAATTATCAGAAAATCATCCCACATCCAGAAAGATTATTTATCATTCAGAAATCTCTGCCACAACTACACAAGCAAGTTCATATTATCATTTGACACACTACATCGTTTCTACTCTTGGAGAATTCAGGTTCAAATTGATAAAGAAAATCAACATGTCAGGGTTTCCCTCAGTTAGCTTCGTAAAGTTCATCTTAAATTATTAGCATAAAAACCATAGATTAAATTGTAACAAACTAATGCTAAACTTCATGATCCCATTAACAAGTAGAATTAGATTTAACATCTCCACCTAAGGGTTTCCACTTTCCAGGCAACTCATACACAGTTTTGACAAACCTGCCTTGAATGCATGGCTGTTATCACTATCAATAATCAAGAAAAGAGGCTTCCGAGTGAAGGGAATAAGATCGCCAGGGTAGAGACTGTTTGAACCTGATAAAAGTCAATTATGCCACGTGTGAGTGCAGCTAAAACAGAGCGTTTTCTTTTTCTTCTGTCACATGTAGTATTTAAAGTAAAAAATAAAAATAACCAACAACACTCTTTCATGACATTTGAACAATCTAAATGGGAATTTGACAGAGAAGAGTTCTTACCACTATTCCCCTTGGGACCAAACCACAGATAATCGTCATAGCTGCTCAATTCTCTCTTGCCATTATTTTGAGTTTCAGAAGTACCCAAGTTCTGAGAAAGTCCTTTGTATCTTGAATATTTGGATGACCCACCAGATTTTTCCGTTGGAGAGACATTACTATGACCAGTCTTCCCTGTATGAGTGATCATGATGGTAACTAACCTATAATAACAGAATGAACACAATAGAGTAATAACTTACACATGAAAAAAAGGAAGTAAATGTACACCTGAGGCTGAAATATATAACAACACAACACTATCTGGTGGCAGCTCCTCACAAATTGTGGCCATAACCTGAATAAAATCACGAAGCTCAACATAAACCAGACATTATGGAAGAATCAAACACAAACATCTATGCACTTGTACACATACAGACATGAAAACAAATTTTGACATAAATTCAGATCAATGAAAACACCAAAAGCAATGTTGCCAGACTAACAGATAAGAATATCAAGATCATGTGAATAAAGAAAAGATAAAAAATTGCATGCAATTATTGATATCAAGAAGGCCAAGTTCCCAGTACAGCCTAAAAACTTATGCAAGCAGAAAGAATGCAGCAACAAAAACTTTCCCATAGGCTCGAAAACTCACTGCCATCAAATGCGTCACAGACGGATGATACAAGGTAGCTTTTCTAGGATTACTAGGCATGTTTGGATCAGTCATATCTGCAGCGAGATTCATACTTATTATCCCAGAAGCTCCTGAATGATCAATAGAGTCACCATTTTCAGTTGGTTTAACTGTAGGCTTTTGATAGAATAATCCACTGGGCTCCCATTCTAAACATTGTATCATTCTATAGGTGTCCAATGTAAGCTCAGCAAATTTGACCTGAAAGTTAGAATATACAAAATAAAAAGGTTCAGCACCTTTCAGCTATTAGACTAATCCAAATTTAAGAACCCCCAGGACAGAATGAATCAGTATTGACCTCATTTCGATGATAGCTTGCCAGCAGTGCATCTTGGAATTTCAAAACCCTCTTTGCATGAAAACGAGCCACATAAGGAAGAGAAGACCGATGTGTATCAAAAGTAGTACAGTAACGCAGAGGTCTAATACTAAAGCCTTTATCTGCTTTTGTAAACCGTACAATTTCTTGCACCACTTGCTTCCACTCCTTGAAGTTAGTTTCCTAAAGACAAATATTTATATTCATCAAGTAAGAGATAGCAACACAGTGATATGCCTTATTTGGATGAATAGTTGAATCTAAACCAGAAAAATGAACTTTATTGTGATAAATTAAACAGTATGAGATCTTTTTATCCAAGTTTAAGGCAAGGAAACTTCAATGATGATAACAACATTTCATTACTAAAAAGGGAAAACTACAAAGAACAACAAATGGAAGCTTAGCTTCAATCCAGAATAATAACAAACAAGCATGCAATATCCAGGTATAAAATAAATTAGTAAGGGAATAATACATGAAACATAATAACCAAGAGGTAACCAAATGTATCACGTCCAATCAAAAACAGTTTGGCTCATCTTACTCCTTTGGAAAATTTAGTGAAGTGGACTTCAAAAATTAAAATAAAAAGAAATAAAGAAAAACAGTTTTAAACTGAAATACGGCATTGTGTGTTTATTGAAGCATCAATTT
>JASCZI010120940.1:13701-33975 GCA_036250425.1 Stylosanthes scabra | reverse complement strand
CCTCGTCGGAGTCCCTTGATGATATATTCCAAAGACTGAAGCAGCCTTCAGCAGAGCAAGTTATTCACAACGAGGAGGATTAATTGGAAGCCATACAATATTGGGACTCCCAAGTCCATATTATCATTATCATGTATGTTAATGTCAAAGTCCTGCATGATGTTCTTACCATTCTTTTAGTTTAACCCCTATCCCCTAGTGTAGCCTGAAGAAGGACTATAGAGAAACTTGCAAATCAATCATACATAGAATCCATACTTGAAAATGTTAAAATTGTATGCCGTTTGCATATGTTTGATCTTCACATGTATTCATAACTTCTTCATTGTACAGCTGCGTTTATCATATCGCTGTAAAGATTATACATAATTTTTATTTTGATTGTAACAGTCAAATTCAAGCACGCAATGAAAGATGATAACGACAAGTAACAAAATGGTACTCACAGTCATAAAATTTATAGGATGAATAAGACGAAAAAAAAAAAAAACTTGTTAACAAGAATGATAAAAGTTAAGGGTGAGGGTCCCCGATGGAGCTGGAATGCAAAAAGGCCTATTTTTCTGAGTTTGGACCAAAGGGTATTTTCCTTACTCCTTTTATCTCCATTGACTTCCCCCCTCTCGGTAAAGGCAACCGACTTGCTCTTCTTCAAAGCACCATTGAAGCTACTTGATGATGAAACAGAATCCAGCACACAGGAATCATAGCGGCGGTGACGTCGGCCATAAGCCAAAGTTTGGATGGACCTTGCACCCGAATCTAGATGCTTCCATCTCTGACTCTGAATGCTAATCCTTTCTTCACTTTGTTACTTTCTCTGTTACATGCAAATTGCAATGCATTGTTGTACTATAAAATGGATCGCGACGACTCAACTTCTATGACTGCGTCCAATCTAATCCAGTTTCTGGATGTTTCCCAATCAAAATGATTCGTGTGCTGCAATCAAAACCCACCTTTGAAATTTGCATTCCTTTATTTCACACAGCACTTATAATTACATGGTCGGTTCATTTGCCGGAGGTAGGGAGAATATATGAAAAGGGAAATTATTCCGCATAGAATATTGAAAAGTGAAATGATTTGAATTATAATTAAAAAAATTCTCTTATAGAATTTTCATTTATAAAATTATTATTACCGGTATATGTTAAAATTATAAACTAAAAAATTTATATTGAAAATATCAAAATTAAATTTTTTAACGCATTTATTTTAGGAACATTATCTGGTATATCGTAAAAATCGCAGCATATGTGTATTCCAGCACTTTTAGCCGTTGATCTTGATTGATTTTAGTTATAAAATTAATATATAATTAACATCAACAGTTAAAAGCACTGGAGTATGCCGATAATCTTCCTTTATTTTATACTTATCAAACATAAACATTCTATCTTGTGCCCTAATGAATCGCCTAGCAAAGTGGAAAAGCCGAAAAGAGGCATACGGAAATCACGGCACAGGTATTCCTTCATTCATTGCATGTATATGTGAATGTGGAGTTTTGAGAGCATCGAGGGGTTTTTTTCTTTTTTTTTTGACGTGTGGATTACAACAGCCTTCAATTCTGAATATTACATCACGCACACTATATACTCACGCACCCAACATAATTATTATTCGCCACTCGATTACTACTGAATTTTGCAAGACCTAAAAGATCATCACTTAAATTAATAGCCATGCGCACAATGCCGGTCTTAAAATCAGGTACTCAAAAAGTGGGATACCATGGTCACTACCACTTGAACTACACGGGAGACGGCGAGAGCATAAGTTTCAAGTCATCGCGGTCCACTGGTCTTCTTTACTTAAAGGCCAAGAAAGTTGAAGACTACAGAAGTAGAGGGTCAAGACCGTCCAATTTCCATATCTAAAACCCAATTCCAGTGAAATTTCTTTCGTTAATCAATCTAAAAAGTGTCTTAAAAGTTTGATTATCCTTTTTTTTTATTATTCTGATTGTTATTTTTAAAAAATTATTTTATGGACAATTTCTACATAATTTGTAAATGGGCCTATAAAGTAAGGCATCAGTAGATTGAGTGTGGGCCTAGTTGGCTTCCTTAAAAAATTATGCTAGGTTTTTTTATAAAAACTAATAGGCAATATGTAGGTTACGTGTTGCATGTATACACAAAAAAAAAAAAAAATGAGCCATCATATATCCAAAAAAAAAAAAAAGTAATGAGCCAGCCACCATGTATAGAACCTATTTGACATTTAATTTTATTGTATTATTGTAAATAAGTTTGATTATTTGTCTATTAAAGATGATAGGTTTGATGATTTCTTGTAGCTGATTTTTTAGTTAAAAAATTTATGAATTAATATATATAAATATAACTAATTTGATATTTAATTTTTAGTGTAGATAGAAACTTTAAAAAAATAAAAATTGTCAGCAGTTTGATAAATACAGTCCTTGGATGTGGACCATGAGCAAAACACCATGGTGATGGAAAGTGGAAACCTTAGTAGTGAATCTACAAATGTGAGATTGACAATAAAATAGTAGATAGTTTAATATTTTAGTTAGATTTTTTAATTTAATGAAGTGTTAGCAACGATGGAAATTCTTGTTTAACAATTTTTTTCTTATCTTTTTTATAAGATCTCAATTTAAGTTGAATTGGAGTTAAACTGAAATTAGCCAAATTCTTAATAGTAAGATTAAGAAAACGACGGTTTGTTGAAGTAGCATCTAGTGTAGTATTTTGAAAACGATAAGAGCTTTGAGCATTTATTAGGAGGGGCTCCATTGTGAATTTGTGGCATCAAGAAAACAACTGAAATTTGTAAGCGTGCATGTATACCACATTAATTTTGCTTTGAATATATTAATTGCACCAAATTCAGGCAGCTTCCAAGCGTTTATGCCACTGCCATGTATTATTATGTATAGCACATATCAGTGTCTTCTTCCTGAAAGCCTCTAGGAAATGAATTAGATTCACAGAAATAAACAATTATTAATTTATAGTTAATTTTTGGGAATTAACTAAAAAGAAATAGCCATGATTTAATGAGTGACAAAAAGAGTTAGTCTTAAAATTTTTGCATAATTATCTTTTACAGCTGACTCTAATTTTCGGTGTACATACGACGTAATAATTGAATAAATATAATAGGGTAAGTAAACCACTAAACGTTATTCGAAAACCCTAGTTATAGGTGGACCGTGGATGGCAGAGTTTTGAAGCAACACTCAGTTATTAATAATTACGTACGTAGATTACTAGTTGGACTACGTACAGTAGTACACTATCCTAGTTAGTAGACCTAATAATAGCCAAAGTGTGGACCGTCCTATCCTATCTATCTTGCGTACGTTCCATGCACCATTATCATTATTCTATATTTCTATTCACCCCCTCCCATGCATTTTCATATCTAGTTACACTTACACACCTAGTTTTCTCCACCAATATAATAATCAATATTCGTTCATGGATAGTAGGCCAAAATTTAACTTTCATCCTAATTTTATTTTGGTGTATCCTCTGATACATGGTTAAATTGTAAAGAGTATACATAGTCAGCACAAAAACAAAGGAAATAATAATAAAAAAAAAGGGACCCATCATTTTTTTTTTCTGTATCTCTTTATCTTGTTATTATGTATCAGAATAATAATCTTTTATTTTAGTGTTTAAATTCCTCAACTTCAACTTTATCTCGCATCTTAAATATTTGAATTCGATCTTATCTATTTTAATCCTAAGAAAGAAAAAAAAATTATTCACCGTATATTTTCATGTATAAATATATATTTTTTAATTTATTTTTTATATATATTTTATATTTCAACATATATTTTATATTCAGAATTAATTTTAGTATATGCTAAATATGGTTTAAAAACAAATTTGCTGATACGTTCGGGTTGTTTATATTCTACTCCCCCATAAAACCCTAATGACACATCATAATTGATCATGTTTATATTCTACTCCCCAGCTTTAACTTGTTTTTGTCTTTCCCGGGCCCGTGGATAATTAATAATAAATTAAATTTTACTAATGTATATGTTCTGAATTTTAGATATGGCATTTCATTTTCACCATGCATGACTGTGATTGTGTTTTGTTTGAAGGTGGCTCTGCAAACCATGTACGTCTGGATAATATTTTTGTACTTTTTCCATGCATCACAATACCATACTCTGCCAAATATTAGAGCTCTAATTAAGTTTCTACTTTACAGGTGACTATGTTTTTCTTTTGGTGAAATTTATACTGTCAATCCCGAATTTATTAGTACTTGTAATATTTGAATTTTAACTATCTTTGTGTGATTCTGATTCTGATTCTTACAATTACGAGTTTATATTTTTTTTATAAAAATATTATTTATATATTAAAATTCGGTTAATAAAACAGCTATCAAATATTAATAGATAAATATATATATTATTTAAATAACTTTTAATATATATTTTATACTAATAATTAATTTGACGATTATTTTTTATGTGTATTTTTTTTTTTTTAACATTTTTGGGTCGCAGACATTTTGTTTTTAAATATATTATTATTATTTTTTGAAGGCAGATGAGACTCCCGGTGACCGGTGGAGAAAGTATGATAAGCAACTTAGGCGTTGCTATCAAATGGGCCCATGTTTGCCCTCTTTAGTGCGCCGTTGGGCCCACTCGGTCCCTATTACCCATCTTTATTATAGTTCTAATGGGCCTCACCTATATCATATCTTTCGTCACCGTGGTTGACATGACTCTTGTGGTTTTGGGCACATACATTTAATACTCTTAAGTTCTTGATAAAATACAATACCAAAAAAAAAAAAAAAATTTCTTGATAAAATATGGGAATTGTTGCAGGTGTATTTTGGTAAATGACAATTTATTGATTTTAATTGTTATTTTTAATTATAAAATTATTATTATATATATTAAAATTAATACTTAAAATCATTGAATTACATGTATCATGTATGATATACCTAAACGCTTCCTAAAATATTATATTAAATTTCAATACCTAATAATGACGTAGGGGATGGACTGTTTTTTAAGATTTTATACCGTTTAAGGAGTTTCCGCTGAATTATAAAGAGTTCCATTATATTACCGATCTATGGCTCGGATGGTAAGTTGCAAGAATAATGTATAATTTATTAATTACATATTATGTTTTAGAAATATTATTATTATTTAAGGGGACAAAACTGTGACATAACTAAATAGTAGAGAGTAGATAGTAAACACTAACAAAAGAAAAAAATATATAACGTTTTGACGCCATCTATTTCTAGGGATGCTTCGGTTTTTAGTCTTACATGAATAATATTTACTTTTATAATATTTATTACTTCCATCTTTCCAATTCGATCATTTGATGAACACATAAAAATCTCAATATGTATAAGAAAATATCTATATATAATTATATATACTTCAAGAATAAGTCTCTTGAATAATGAACCTTATTTACTTCATTTAGTAACTTTGACTGAGTAAGGAATTATGCTAATTAATCCTTTAATACATACCGGCTTCTTGTAGAAAATTTGAAAGGAATATATCCATAGAATATAACTTATTTTAGAGAACGGATATTTTTCTAACTAATAAATCAACTAATAAAAAATAAAACATATCCATAATTATTATTTATAGAATATTTATAATAAAAGCTATAAAATATTACCTAAAATAACTAATAATCAACCTATTTTATATTTTTTAAAAATAGAACATTCGAAATCTAAAAAAATAAAATATTTAATTTAAATTATTAATTAATATTAGCTAAATTTTTATTGACTACTTAGCATATTAATTTTATAAAATATTAAATTAATGAGGCGATTATATATTAATTAGTTTTCTTTAATTTGTCCGGCAAATAGTTGCGTGTTTCAATTTCTTGACACAATAAAAAAATAGTAGCCACATGGGAAATATTATTTAGATATTGCCTAGAGTATGGAGTATGGACTTCATATTCGGCTGCGATGTAATATATGTCTGGAAAATTACTTATTAAACGTACATAGATTACAATATTTAATTCTGAAGATAATATCTTATTGAACTGAGAATTAAATACAAGATTTTGTGCTTTCTCGCAGATTTTCTCTATATTTTATTGCATTTATAAATGTTACCAGTAGTTGTCACCATCTAGCATAGCTAGGATTAGAAAAAAAAGAGGTTAATCCTGCTTGGAATTATTTTCTTCAATGTTAAATTAAATTATAAATACTAATAGACACCCAATTTTTTTTTAATAGTTAAATACTAACATCTTTCTAAAAAAATTAGTTCATTGTTTATAATAATAATAATAATAATAATAAATAATGAGGAGGAGGAGGTACTTGAACAAACCTGTATTTGTAGATTGCAGAGATTTATTGTGGGAATAAAAGTTAGCGACAGAAGAGCAACAGTGCACATGTTTGGTTTGGAGCAAGAAAATAGAAAACAACAGAAATCAAATTGGCAACCAAAACATGTAAGCCTAATACACTTCACCAATGTCGGCACTTCAACCAATATGCATAATGCTAATTATTGTTATTATCGGATAAATAGTAGAAACAGATCAGACATCTATATCGAACCAAAAGCATCAAGATAAGTTATGTGTTAACGCAAAACTAAAGAAAGTGAGCACATCACAGACATAAAACATCATAAGTGGTTTTGTTTTGACGAAGCTTATGAATATGTTCATAAGTTCATTTGCTACCCTCTCCTTTTCCTAGCGTAGACGAAAGCAACGCTCTTACTCTATAAGTTTATATATAGTTGATAAGAATAATCTATAAAGATAGGAATAATAAGTAAGTTTTTGAATAACTAAAAACATGACAAAAAAATAAAATAAATAATATTATTTTTTTACTTGACAAATCAATTTTATATTTAGCAAGCGACTTGTGTATTTTGTTTGAATTTTTTGAAAGCATTTAGTTAATTAATTAATCAAAAGTTGCATTTAAAAAAAATAGCCATTCGATCATAATAAAAATTTGAAAAATTCGCTTATAATAAATAAAGAAATTTTAAAAATAAAAATTACTTATTTTTCTAATAATATTTTACTATGTACTTATTTTTTTTCACTTTTTTAAAATTTGTCATCGATATAATATTTAAAATAGTCCCCCAAAAATATAATATTTAAAATATTATTTTGATAATTTATCCTTAACCGAATTAATTATATTGGTGCATTACTTAACCATGTGAAAATTTTGAGTTAATTGGTGAAGAAAGAAACAGAGATCCCCTGTACTACTGTCCAGTCTCCCCTGGCCTATGGAGAATTGGTCACTCTTCTTAGTCCCTAACCATGATTAATTAAGCAATAATATCTTAATAAATAATAAAACTTGGAAGCCAGTTAAGTAAGTAGCCGAGCCAGATAGCCAGATTTATATGGTCATGATTAGCAAGCAAGCTGCTGCTGGAAATGGGATAGGGACGTAAGTAGAATTTCATGTTTGTTAAACACATTTATTATTATTTTTGGGGTATGCTTTTCAACGTCATGTCCCCACCACCGATATAAGACACATACCAAACCCCAAATTTTCAAAAAAGTTTGAAATCAACGTCCCTATCACCTTTCTTTAAAAAGAAAAGCTTCTTTTTTTTTTTACCAGGTAATACAAAAAATAGATCTATCTTTGTTTATTATAATAAAGAATAATAATAAAGTTAACTTTAACGGACCCTCTGATCTGATTTTTATACGCATATTCTGTTTCCTCTAAATTACCCCACATTACAAGAAGCAGTTTATATATACCAAGTGACAATGGTAGGTAATGCAGTGAGGAGTAAATAGCAGTGATTAATTACCTCAACTTTTTACAACTGTAACATGAGGTTTGTACATTTGAGATTTCTAGATTTAATAGAACAAAATCATGTGAAATTGTACTCTTATTAAGCTTTGTTCCTATAAAAATGTAAGTCACATGTATGATTATGATAATGATGATAATAATAATAAGAGTGATATTTTTCTGAAAATATATGAACAAGATAGAATTGAATCATGATTATTGATGAAATTAGATAGGTCCTTAAGAAGCATTTTGTAAATTGAGTAAAGAAGAATGGGATCCATGAGTATATTAGTTACCACATAGAGTGGTAGAGTGGTCCAACCCGTGAAGCTTGATGAAAACCCAAGATTCAATCCAATCCAATACTTATGAAATGGCAATCGCAGTCTCATCATCATCATAATTAGTACTCTCAGTTTTTGTCTTATAAACACGTACGGATGTTCCTATCATCGGATCGGAACACAAATTATATATTCAATTAAATGAATAGTCATACAGAACTCATCATCAATTAAATATATAAAATCCAATTTTTACATGTTTATGATCTAATCTATCTAATAATTTCCATTAATCTCAAGTAGTTGTTCACATCGTGATTAGTGAGTTGTATGTCCACGCCACTTGGTAGGTTTCAACATACTCCGGCGGGCGCCGTTGTTGAATTAATCTATGCTCCCGTTGTATTATTTTGTTTTTTGTTTTTTTTAAAAAAAAAATAGTGCGTACTGATCTGATATTAACTCTAAACTATTCAATTAAGTTTCGTGTGAATGAATTGTTACGTAATTATTTAATTATGGTCATACGCAGTTAAGCGTATGTAAGGTGATTATCACGGAGTATATATTTCGAAGAATGAAGAAATTCAACTCTGACAACTAAGTGTACATTATTTTTCTTCTTTAATACTTCATCACGTTGAACTTTTACGGGCTTTCTAGATTGTTTTTTATTTGTTTCCAACCAGCAAGCTTGGATATATATAGGAATCTAATGCGTCAATAAAAAATATGTATTGCGTGTCTTTTTCTTATTTCTTTAGGTTTTGGATGTTGTGTTTTTAGTTTTCGGATTTTCTGTTTCTAAAGTTGGTTCATAGTTATTTTAGATTTCCAATATTTTATAACTTTGATCGTGGATGTTCTATAAATAGTGGTTATGGACGTTCTATTATTTATTGGCTGATTTATTGGTTTAAAAATTATTGGTCACCTATACTTTTCTTTTTTATAAATAGAACATCCAAAATCTAAAAAATAGAACATCTAATTTAAATTATTAGCTGATATTAGTTGAATTTTTATTAGTTACTTAGCATTATTAACTTTTTTTATTATTAAATAAAATAAATATCATATTTATCAATATAGGCTCACTCATATAATTTATATTTTTACGCATGCTTTACTTATATCGGACTCTACTAGCACAAGATAAATTATAAGCATATTTCGGATTTACAAAACCGAAATATACTCAGAATAAAACTGCTATATGTCGGGCTCTAGCTGTTAGTGTTAATGAATTATTTTATTATGTGATCTATTTTAAATTATAGAAATGGAAATAAATGTTATGGATGGAGGAATAACTCATACTAACGGGAAGTCACAGCATGGTTATATATTGACCTTTGAGGCTTTGAGTGTGTAAAAGGCTGAAAGGTGACAGAGGTATTTTCTCGGATCCCTCCCCTCTCTTAATTTAGTAATTTAGGAACAGTTAATAATAATGATAAAATAAATAAGATTTGTCATATGTGTATGGACATAGGTAAAGAGTAGGGCTTACATTTGATGTAGAGGAGAGAAGTTGGGAGTGATAATGGGGCATTAAAGTATAGAAGGACTATTGGGCCCAAGCATAGTGAAAAAGAAAGAAAATGACATGTTTATAGGTGAAGAACTAGTCATCATACTCATCACTTATAGCCATGACGATAACCTCTACCCAAACCCTTCTATTTATATATTTATTAATTCGATGTGGGACTGCATATGACAAACCCGCCCCTCAACAAATTTAAGGGTAGAAGTAGAAGTGCACTCACACACCTTGTAGCTAGCTAGCTCTGTCAATTCATCATGATTGAGTAGCAACTCAAATTAATAAAAAGCTTGAGATTTTAGGGAGTAGTGTATGTTCCATGCATGCGAGTGCTGCACACACGAAAATTGAATAGAACAGCTTTTGTTAGCAATCATTTTCTTATCCGTTATTGTTCAAACCTCAAAATCTTCCCCTCTATGTTTTTTTCCACTTCTACGTTTACTGCTATATTACTTGTGTAATTGTTTGTGCCTTGGGTGAAATAAATTCAGAGAAGAGAGATTGAAATTCTTTTGATAGGCAGACACGTTTTCAAATAGATGGAGAATATGTGCGAATTCGGTTTATATTGACTTTGGTCGTCTCTCTAAGCATGTATGTAAAATGAGACTACTAAAATGTGAAATAGTTGACTCTTCATGAAAGATTGCGTGTAATAATAGAAACCCATGTGTTTGTTAGCGTATATAAGAGCTTATATGTTAGTCTAATTGATTACGTTAGAGATTCTAATTAATTAAGTTGATCTATATAATTATTTAAGCTATGCATGCAGCTTAACGGTAAGTTCATTTATGTGTTAAGGGTATATTGGTGTTGGTATGGTGATCGAATTGAAGTAGTGAAGTTGCGCTTTTGGTATATATGATAATGATATATGTATGTGATAGCTTTATTTGTGTATAAAAAAATATGAAGTGGGGAAACCTGGTATTGGTTGTGAGGAGAAAGTGGAGCATGCTACCTAAGCCGTAAGCTGCCTCTGAATACCCATAACAAATTAAAGAGAAAAAGCGATCCATATCCATCCATACAAATTACAAATACATACATAATTCTTTGAATTGAGTAGGGTGTTAGGAAAAGTGGTATTATAGTAGGAAAAGAAAAAGCAATTAGCGTTGGGAGATAAACGACAACAAACCAACGTGAGGCACCTGGAGTTGGGGGAAGAGGCAACTAATGAAAAGATATATTCTCTTATATATGCAGTGCTGATGCACCATAATAATATAATCATAATCATAATTTGAGAGTAAATAAAAAATGGTTTTCATTATTTCATATTATTATTTTTTATTAATATTTTATACAATAAATCCTAAATTCTATATTCTAATAATATAAAGATAAGAGGTAAACTCAAACTTTTGGTTAACATTTATAAAAAAAATGTTAGCCTCTTGACCTTCTTCTTCTTAGTAGTACATTATTTTAATAATTTCAACTCGACATTAGAATGAGGTATTATTTATTTACGAGCAATGTTATGTGAAAAATTTATAGTTATTTTTGCCATTAACACTTTAAACACTAAGAATTAATTAATTTTTAATTTTTAAATCTTAAATTAATAGTATAAATTAATGTTTTCCTAACGTTCCTCTCCCTTCATTCATATATATATATATGTGGGAGTAGCATGTACAAAAAAAAAAATATGGGGTACAAGGGTAGAAGAAGATCCTCTGCATTGTACATCTTTAAAACCCACTTAGAGCAAAAGTGATCTTATTGTATTTTACACCTATCACCAAGCACATTAGTCATTAATTATTATTAGCAGATAATATATAAAAAAAAAGGGTTAATGGTACGTGGCATCTTCTAAATAAATACTTTGACACACTGTATATATAATACTGGTATGTAGATGTATAATAATAAAAAGAAAAGGCTTAAGATTATTATTGGCGTTATGAAAAATGTGATGATGATAAGCTAAGAATTTGCAAGGAGTATATACGTATATATGAGTGATGAGGAGAGTGAAGGCAGGTTGATAATAATTTGTGAAAGACATGAAAAAGGGATGGGAGAGCTGAAAAGAAAAGTAATGTAATAAGGTGGGAAGTTGATTAAGAAGATGAGGCGTCGAAAAGATGAAGCACTGCACAATTCTCGTCTTCCAGGCTCCAGCTGCCCTTCCCAGCTTTGTTGCAATTTTTAGGTGATGGTGACCCCTTTTGACATTGACATCTTCGATGCATCATGGGACCCGCATCACATGCCTCTACCAATACAGGAATCAAACCTGGGTCCCACTTCTACTCCTAGGGGACCACACCCCCTTACTTTCCACTTTTCATTTCTTTTATCTTTTTTTCTCCCTCCGCATTAACCTTTCTCCATCCGGTGCCCACTATACTTAGTTTAAAACCACCTAATTAAGCTCCAAATTAGAGAAAAACTAATGGGAAATCAATGCAAGGACTCAACACACATTAGCACGAATGGAATCTGTCGCATGTTTTTCCAAAGCCTATTACGCTACACTCTTATAGTAGCAACCAAGCACTATCATGCATATTATATATGTCCTTAAGGATAACAACAAATTATTTAACGTAATCATTCGCAAGCTGGGGCCTATCCCCTATCCCTATCCCACCAAGTTGGACTAATTGGACCCATTTCCGAATTGCTGTTTGGAATTCACCAAAGGCCATGGAAAACAGTGTTCCCTGGGATAGCCACATCTCCTTTCAATATTTGGAAATTACAGTAAAAAAGATAAGTGATTATAGACTATAGTAATAATTTTTTTAAGGTAAATTAAAGGGTGTATTTATTTTTGGATGACAAGCTTGAAAAGTGTAATAAAGAGCAAACGTAAGTTAGACTTTTGTATTTGAAAAAATAAATGTTAGTGTGTGATAAATGAGTAGGATCACCGTACACGTGTAGAGTGAATAGGTTGAAGGGAGAGAGAACACGTACTGGTACGCACGATCACAAAAAAGAGAGAGAGAGAGAGAGGGGATCGGAGCCATGTGCGAGCCTGCAATCACAGCGGGCTTTTCGAGTGTGCAGATGCTCAACCCGTACACGCACAATAAAATGCTCTTTTGTTTTCTTGTTTTCTTTTAACTACTCACATATTAAATACTCCTCAAATTATCAACACACCATCTGCTTTTCCAGATGCAAATGCACCCTTACGTGTCATCTTCCATCTTATTGGTTATTCGTGCCCTTGCTTTCGCTTTTCTTTTCTTTTTCTTTTTTTTCATTATTTTCCCTTAAACAATTCTTCAAATCATAATTTCTTTCCCCCTTAAAATCTTTTCTAATTAGCTAATCTCAGTAAACTATGATCTTAATTCTTAAGTCGCTTTCTTCTAACAATCTACATTTTAGTTCACTAAAAAATTACTGTAAGGTAAAATATGTACAGCATTGTCAGATACTACTGCAGTGTACTGTACAACAATATTTTGGGTGACAGTTTTTTTATTTTTTTTTTAAATAAGTTTTTTAACCTTTTATCACGGTGGTAAAAAGCTGCGGCTCCCAGCCGACACGTATTTTTGGGATCCAATCATGCGGCACATCTTTTTAGGGGAGGCTCTCTCTTTAATCATCGTTTGTCTTTTTCTTTTTTAGCATCGGATTTGGTTAAAGCAAGCTAAGGTCACAAACTCCCCTACTACTCCTATTAATATGTCACATCATATTGTATTACTCGCTCATGGTATCAGTAATTAATTGTTTAAAAAATGTTAATGGAGGCATATCCTTATTATATGTATAGGCTCCCCGAAATTCATGCATGCACATTGGATGGTGAACATAATGACATTCCTACTTACGCTAGCAATATAGGAGTAAATAAAATACTATTTTTTATTACCGATTCAAAATTTTGAGTTTTTCGCGCTGATGATACCGTCTTATCTCGGATCTCCAATTTCCGACCAAACTAGTACTAAAAATCAGATCATTCATCAATTTCAGAGATTCAATTTCTAGAAGTTCTCACTACCTGCAATTTAGTTAGCTGTGCGTATTAATGCGTAACATGAATTCAATTAAAACATAGTAAAGTAAAAAAAAAAAAAAAACATAGTAAGTAATACAAGACAAGAAAATATAGCTCAGTTTATGTCATACTTGTACTTGAAAGTTAATTGTGTTAGAGATTATAACGGGGATAATTTTATGAAATATCTGATATAACTAAGGGAGGCTTTTGTTTGCAACAGGTGTGCAGCGTGTGAGAAGGTCATGGAATCTTCTTTCACATACTTGATGTGTTCAAAGCAGGTGACGAAGGATGTTTATTCCTCACGTTCATGATTTCATGGGGGGTTTTCTACTTTCTAGTGATTGGGTGGGGCACATAGAAAGGTCAAAGATAAAAAAAGAAAAGGAAAAAAATAACCCACAGCAGGTACATATATTGTTTTTTCAATTTACTTTTAAATAGTTAAATAGGATGTAAATTTTACATTATATATATGAGAAAGTTTGGGTGATTCATCGCCCTTGCTCAATAATTTTATGTTAACTATTTTTCATATAAAAAAGATCAAAAACAAATTAATTAGTTAGTTTTCATGGTTTTGTCTACATGCGGGTCAGTGCGGAAAGATTGAAGAACACCAACATTGTGGCATCCCGCGGCTGGAATTGGTGTTGCAATGCCTCGAATCTTTTATTTTATTTTGTTATTTTGTTTGTGCAATTTTGGCGCTGCCATGTCAGGACTAGCGCATTGATGGCATATTTATTTTTATAAGCAGTGTTATATAATCAGTAATATTTATTTATTTTTTCGTAATTAACCACTCATCCCTAAAGTATAGTGTTACGCAATTCAATTTCTAATTGGAATGCTGTTTAATTTTAGAAAACTAAATTTGAATAAGTGGTTTTTTTAATATTAGACGCTTAATTTTTAAATTTTGTATATATACTGGTAGCAAGACAAAAATATTTAACTGATGTTGTTGCAATACTAGTTTTGGTGCTATTGTGCCACAATCCAAGAACAAAAATAATTGAGTAATATTGGCAGAATAAAAATTCAATTTGATGTTTAATATCTGGCATTAACATTGTTCTGGTATACCTGAGGGAGAGTGAAGATAGGTTGTTTTGGAAGTTCATGTTGGCGGGTACCTGTTGTAGAGAGTTTGTTTTGGAATAGAGTTTACCGTTTCTTGCCTTCCTCTCTTATATTTAGTTCTTCTGGCTTATCAATTTTGTATCTCGTATACTACTAATACGACTCGTTGAAACTTAAAAAAGTAACTTATTTACTTTCAATTGGTCTAAGTAACATTGCTTACACAAGTCCGGTGTCAGCCATTATATTGAGACGATTATAGCCTGTAGCCACTAGGCAGCATTCCCTCTTTCCAATTTTTAGTGCTCAGATCAAGGGCATAAAAAATGCTCTTAACGTTGTTTCTCATGTGTTATGCTCTCTACAACAGGTTACGGCGAAGGAGAAAAAAAAAGTTACGGCGAAGGAGTTATTTAAATATAAATAAAAAGGAAATTATTAGTAGGGGGTGCAATTAAAGGGGCAAACAATTTTTGTAGGCATGTTCCAAAAATTTTTACAGCATAATTTCATTACGACCTAATCATTATTCCATTCATAAATTAATTACCCCCTTTTTCTACCTCCCTAGCTTTCCCGCACGGCTGACACAGTACAGTGACACTCATCATTCATCATTATTACCAGATTACCCTTCTCTTTCGTCATCTCTGCCCATTTTCACTTCACTACTCATCAGCCATGCTTCATCCCTTTCTTTCTTTCTTTCTTTTAATACATACATCATCTTACAGATCAGATTCTCTTATTTCTTTTCCATTCCCCTCCTCAACTCCACTCTTCCGAACAGTACCACTGAAGGGTTGGTGCTTGCTCATCGGAGAAGAAATTGCAGGCCTCGTCTGCACTGAAGAAGTTGTGCTCCTCCATCTTCACGTACTGTGTTGTGGTGGCCTGGTACGCCTTCTGGAACTGCAAGCAGCTCATGGACGACGGCGACTCATCATGCTCACACATCAAAAGGTTGGAACTTTGCAGAACCCCACTACTCATCATGGGGCTACAGCTGCTGTTGTTATTCTCTTCGTTCAAGATCGCGCTTGAATCGCTATCTGAAGAACCGTCTTTCAAGTCCCCACCACACGGGAACAGCGATATCGACGCTGTTCCTCCTCCTCCCACACCCTCACCACCCTCAACAGCAATGGTTTCAAGAGAACAAGGGTTACACTTGATATTCTCCTCCGACTCCTGCAGCGTTGTTATCATCTCTACTTCTTCCTTCTTCACGGAAGCATCGCTTTCGGTGCGTTCCTCTTGCATCCTTGATTTCAATCCCTTAATCTGCCATCAAATATAAGTTAACTAAGTAAGTGACTAAGTGTGATTAAACAATATAATCATAATCCATTAATCCCGGTTCCGGTTGGTACCTCTTTATGCAAGGCTTGGTTGTCTTGTTGAAGCTTTTCGAAGTTGAGTTTAAGAGATTCGTAATTGGCTTTGAGAACGCCGTAGTCTCTTTCCAACTGCTTGGTTTTCCACCTGGCTCTGCGGTTTTGGAACCACACGGCAACTTGTCTTGGCTGCAACCCCAGTTCTTGTGCCAGCTTCACCTTTCTGTCTGGCTCCAGCTTGTTCTCAACCTCGAAGTTCTTCTCCAAAGCCTTCACTTGATCCACGCTTAAGCGGCGTTTCTTCTCGCCGTGGTGCCCTGATTCTTCGATGCAACCTTCTTCGTCCAGTCCGTCCAACATCGTTTGGAACTCCCTTCCGTACACCTGCTGTTTGTTCCTAGGACTGTGTTCTTCTATATCAAAGATCGGAGACAGCATGGTTAGTGTAACAGTACTTGGTGTATGTCTTGAAACAAACGTTAACATCACTATTCATATTTGATACGCAACACCCAAAAAAGGTAAACAAGGCACGCTTGAAGCTTGTGACTTGGAATGCAATACCCAACGATAACAAAAAAGGAACAAGACCGAAGTAAAACTTTGAATAATGGTTTTGACAGGATAAAAAGCACAAGCACACATGATAGGTGTTATGGATCTGTCTGAATCACGAAAGAAAAGAACAAGAATTCTAGTGATTAACCTGTTGTTGATGATGGACAAATTGTGATGAGAGCGCCCAAAGAATCGTCGGAGCTGCTAAGTCTCTTCATGATGAGTAGTGTACTTAAAGAAAAGCACAGATCTTTAGAACTAGTTGGATCAAGGTGTTTCTTTTTCTTTAAAGATTATGATGATGATATGGATGATCCTGGCTTAATTAATAGTCAAATGTGTGTACGTATATTAATTGAGAAGGTAAAGATTAGAGGAGAAAAGGGGCTTTTGAGTTGTTATTTTTCACTTAAAGGGTGCCATTGAAAAGGAATTGCAGTGTCTCAAAGAGAGGCAGCAGGTACTAAAGGAGAAGCTATCTCCATGAACTCCAAAGTAGTTGTCCTTCTTTCTTGCCACTTCCACTTCTCCCTCTTCACCCATCAACCCCCCACACACACACAAGTTAAATTAATTATAGAGAAACACGAGTGAGCAATGATCTTAAATTCAGAGTGCACCCTGGTCTCTCTTTACCATCATTACAACAATCAAATTTTGATGGGCTACAAAGGAACACAAGGTAGAAGATTACTGGGATGGGAAGAAGTCACCAAGAGAATGAGAGAGAGAGAGAGAGAGAGGGGTGAACAAGTTCAGAGCCCGGGTGAGTTGTGAGTTTCAGTGTCTTTAAATAAAGCAAACCATAGGGATGGGTTAAACTCTGACTACTGGGGTTAGGTGCCTCATACTCGGGTTGGCTCCTCTAGTCCTCTCTCAACATCAACATGAACATGAAATGAAAACTCAAATTCAATGCAAATGCAACTTTGCGGGTATAGCCGGTAGCCGGTTGCCCCTTGTATTTTTATTTTTTCGTGCACAACTGTACTTAGTGACACTTGGCTTCAGGATCGGCGCCGCGCCTTTCCTTTTAGCGCTCTTTAAGCCGATTAACCATTTCTCTTTCCTCCCTCACGCGCTTCACCTGGCACGTCCTTCAAGTCGGTGCACTCATCATTTTTTAATTAAGGGTTGATTAAATTAAACAAGTTTAGTAAAAATAACAGCTAAAATAAAATAAAATGATACTACCACGACACATGCCTACCTAAATTTCTTATGTTTATTTTAACCTTCCTATATAGAGGACCCAGCATGCCAGCATATCTATATCTACCTTGTTTAATTTCCAGGAGCATGCATTGAAGGAACTTGTTGACAGAGGCTAGAGGGACGGGGCAGCTAATCTCCCAAAGAAATTTGAAACATTAAGGACATCATATACAAAAATCTATATTTTTATCAAAAGTTATAACTGTTTTGTGCATGGAATTATATCTTTTCTGAATCACCAATATAGATATACACAAATATACACATATTTAGGGCTTGTTTGGGTGAGTTTCTCATAAAAAAAAATTTTTAGAGTTATTCTTTTTTAAAAAAATCTTTTGCAAAAGTAAAAGTAATTTTGTGTTTGAGTATCTCATGTAATAATATCTTTTTTATTTATCAATTGTATTTGGATACAATAATATAAAATATTTTTTTTTGTTTATTTATTATGTTAAAACATTTTTTTTTGAGAAAAAATTTTTTTAAGAAAAGATGTAAAAAATATTTTTTTTGATTTTACTAGTGCTTTTATTTTTACTATTAGAAATTATCCAAATACGCTAAAAAGTATAAAAAAATATTTTTTTTTATCATAAAAAAATTTTTTTAGCCAAATAATAACATTGAAATAAACTCTTAGTTTTAATAGCCAATTTTGATGCGTGTTCATGTAACATTATTTATATGAAATCAAGAATGAATAAAAACATGTATTGAAGATAATCTTATATATCTTTTAGAAAAATTAAAATAGTATATATAATTATTGTTAGTTGTAAAATAATTTATCATGCAAATAAGTTGATATCTAGATATCAAAATTAAATAAGCTCAACATCTATAATATAAAAATGGTAATGCTATTTAAACAAACGATTTTGATCAACTAAGTTTAATTAAGTCATTTATTTTATACTAAATAGAATATTATTTCGGTGTCAAACAGTATAAAAAATAGTACCTAAATAAAGTTCTATTAAACATTAAAATAATCTTTTATTCAGCATAGAATAAATAACTTATTAGATTTGGTTAATTAAATTACTTGTTCATGAACGAAAAAAACGTTATACTGCTGTTTTAAATTGCTATAATCATCTTCCTTTCTCTTTACATTTGCTATATTAATTTTGGCATCAAATGCGAATTCAAAGTTGAACCCCATCTGTATTCAGTTAGGGTAGTTTTTAATTCAACGTACAATGAACCATGATATTCACCATATAAGAGTTAAAATAAATAAATAAAAAGTTGATGTGTTCTAAACCCTAGTACAGCGAGCTACTAGTGGCTTCCCAACTAACATTAGACTTTTTAAACCATGACCAAATTTCCACAAATGAAAACAGATATTATCTCGCTAATTGAAGTAGCTTCTTCGGTTAGTCTACAAGAGTTATCACGTATATTATTACATGATCATGGTTCCTGGTCCAGGTTTGAGACATATTGGCAGGCACAGCCGAAATTTCTAGTGCTGAAGGAACCACCCTTCCTTTGACTTTTGATCGTCTATAAATCGTAGCATCCTCTTATCAAGTGTGACTTTGAATCCCTTATACTATAGCTTCTAATTACTTATCATGAGGGTTAATTCTCTAATAACTCGATTGTTGGAATAGATTTATTATATTGTCCCATCTGACTTCGATTTTTTTCAAAAAATGTTATTCTTGTTCCACATTGTTGCGTTATAATTGACTAGTCTTCCGGAACTAACTTGCAACCATTGCTAGTACTAGTGTGTATGTATGCTGTAGCTAGGTTAGTAGGTATATGAATGTACACCTCATACAACTCATTGTCTTTTTCGTGTTGTAAATATAATGTATGAAGAATGTTTAGTGATATATGTAATAAATAATGTTTTTTCAAAGCGGACTTATTTCCAAAATGGCAGTAAGCACCTTCAAGAAAAAATTGATTGGGTAGATAAATTTGAATCTTAGCTCGAGAGTTTGAAATTAGGTATCAATTATGGTGAAGAGAATAAAAATGAAGAGATGAATAGAATTTAAATAACCAAAATAATTATAAGTTATGTCAATATCATATACCTATACTTCAATTTAATGATCTATAATTATTCTGTTCATACTCTTTATTTTTTTCTCTTCACCAAAAAACTCTTCTTAAAAGTTATAGACGAATAAAAAGACTTTTCTATACACACGAAGCATGCGTTCCAGTGTTCCACATAAGGCAGATATGTAAGAAACTAAGAATACCTGTAGCAATAATCTAACATAAGGTAATTTGATGGCGGCGGAGTAGATGGATGGATAATGATATATAATTTGCATGGAAGAAGAATGAGAGGCACTATTGCATTGGGAAGTAAGCGTGAGAGGGAAGTGGTTAGCATTGATGCATGGACAAGTGTGTGTGTGAGCCTGAGGCTGAGGCTGAGGGGCTATCATTATT
>JASCZI010120939.1:83835-109606 GCA_036250425.1 Stylosanthes scabra | reverse complement strand
CGGCTAGTGAATAGTAAGTTACTATTCCAACGGCTAGTGAATAGTAAGTTACTATTCCAACGGCTAGTGAACAGTAAATTACTATTCATAACGGCTAGTTTCTTGGGATGTATATAAATACATGTTTTGGAGCTCATTTTCAAATACAACATCAATTCAAACATTTCTAAGCTTTCATCTTCTTATACTTCAATTCTATATCAATTTCAAAGTGATTTATACACAAATTTGAGGGATATTCATATTTTGGTTCATAGAGCTTCACTTGTAATTCATCTACTCTTTTTGTGAGCAACCAAAATTTGTTTACTTCATTTGTAAGATAAGAGATTGGTTCTCTTATTGTTGAGTTGAGAGATTAAACACTAGAGTCGATTAAGATAAACACTCAAGGAAATTCTTGAAGTTGGGATTACTTCGAGTGGAGTGGTTTATTGTAACGTCGTGAGGTGTTAGGATCTAAGACTCAAGATTGTAAACGGTTTATCAAGCACCTTGAAGCTTGGTGATAGTTGAACTTCTCGATTGCGATTGAGAAAGAGTGGACGTAGGCAAGAGTTGCGCCGAACCACTATAAATCTTGTGTATTGACTTCTATCCCTTATCTTTTAAAATTCTGTCATTTATTTTTACAAGTGTCTTTGCGAGGTATAAGCTCCTTATAAGTACTTAAGAAGTGGCTTAAGTCCTTGGAAAAATACCAACCAAAACATTTGAGTTATTTAAATTCAAGTCATTTAATTTATATCAAGTGCTCTTGGAAACTACAAGCTCCTTATAAGTGGCTAAGATTTGGCTTAGTCCCTTGGAAAAATACTAGTACAAGCACTTGTGTTGTTCTTAGTTCTTTAATATTTACACTTCCGCGAAAAATTATAATTATTGTTGAAATACTCAATTCACCCCCCCTCTTGAGTATTGTGCTTATTGACTAACACAGACTATCATCAGGCGTAAGGCTAATAAGGTGCATGGTTTATTCACTAGTGATGGTTCTTGGTCGACTAAGCCAGATTTACTCGAGCGGGAGGCCTCTTCTGTTTTCAGTAACTTATTCTGTCGTGTTGAGCCTGTTGAGGTTAATTGTATCGGTGATCTTCCTCTCCCGACCCTTTCTTCTCAAGCCTGTAGCGCCCTCTCTATGCCAGTCTCATTTTTGGAGGTCAAGTGGGTTGTGGACTCCATGAGTTCTTTCAATGCGTCGGGTCCGAACGGTTTTCAAGTTTGTTTCTTCAAGGAATATTGGGACATAGTGGGCACGGAAGTTTGGAGTACAATGAGTAATATCTTTTTTGGTGAGGCTCCTAATCTTGCTCCTCTAGAAACCCGCGTGGTTCTTATTCCTAAGTGTGATTCCCCCACTCGCATGAAGGACTTCAAACCCATAAGCCTCTACAATGTTATGTACAAAATTGTCACCAAGGTCTTTGTTAATAGGTTGCGTCCTTTTTTGAATGATATCATTAGTCCAACTCAGGGTGGTTTCATCCCTGGTAGAGGAGCACTCAACAATATTATTGTGGCCCAAGAAGTTCTCCATTTCATGAAGAAAATAAAGACCAAAAAAGGTACTATTGCTTTTAAAATTGACTTAGAAAAAGCTTATGATAGATTGGACTGGAGGTTTTTGGAATATGCTTTGTCTTGTTTTGGGTTTCCTACGATTTCGATTCGACTAATTATGAATTGTGTCAAAGCATTTTCTTTGTCTATCTTGTGAAATGGGGCTAAGTTAGATGTTATCCATCCTTGTAGAGGTCTTCGTCAGGGAGACCCAATGTCACCTTATTTGTTTGTTATCTGCATGAAAATGTTGGCTGCTTTTATTAACAAGCAGGTTCAGGATGGTGTTTGGGATCATATGGCGGTTTCTAAGGGGGCCCTCGGATCTCTCACTTAATGTTTGCCGATGATCTTTTGCTTTTCTATAAAGCTCGAAAGAATCAAGTTCAGCATGCCATGTCCACTTTAGAGGTTTTCTGCGAGGCGTAAGGCATTAAGGTAAATCTTGATAAATCCAAAGCTCTTTGCTCCGATAATATCTCTGGCACCAGATGTGATTGGCTCTCTAGTGTTTCCCAGATTAGTTTCACTTAGAATTTGGAAAAATATTTGGGAGTTACCCTGAATCATGCTAGAGCTTCTAGGCACTCCTGCCAGGAAATTCTTCTTCGGATCAAAAACAAGCTCTCAGAATGGAAAGGGAGACTTCTGAACAAGGCAGGACGGTTGTGCCTCATTAAGTTTATTGCATCCTCGTTGCCCATTTATCAAATGTTGAATCTCTCTTTCCCTACTTCTACCTGTTCTGCAATTGATAGTTTGATGTGTCGGTTTCTTTGGAATGGAAAGGTTGAGGGTCGTGCTATGAGTTTAATTAATTGGAGTACAGTTGTCGCTCCTAAAAAATATGGTGGTCTTGGAATTAAAGATGCTGTCTGCATGAATTCTGCACTCCTTGGTAAGCTATTTTGGCAGCTTAATCATTCCTAGGAGAAGTTATGGGTTCAAGTCATGCTGTCCAAGTATGTTCATAGTGGAAAAATCTTGGGTTTGCGTTCTTCTTCTCAGGTCTTTGGAGTTTGGCGTGGCATTATTAAAGCTCTTATGAAGCTGCAAGATGGTTTTATCTCGTTTACGGGGGATCTTGAGCAGTCCTTCTCGTTCTCTAATTGGCTGCCTTCTGGTCCTTTAGCTGAGAAGCTCCCTTTTGTTCATATTTCTTATATTGAGCTTAGTTTAAGAAACTTTGGGAAAATGGGGCGTGACATCTTGATAGTCTCCATACAGTCTTTCATGTTCATTTAAAAGATCTTATTCAGTCTATTAATTTAGACGCTCAAGGGAACCATGATAAGGGGTGGATCTGGAGTTCTAACTCTTCTCATGTTTATTCAACACGAGATGGCTATAATTGGTTGGCTAGACAAAAGCACGCTTGGAGTACTGATAGCAATTGGATTTGGAGGTTGAAGGTGCCAGAGAAAATTAAGATGTTGTTATGGTTATGTTTTCATGATGCTGTTCCAACTGTCTCTTTCCTTTTTAATCGAGGATTAGCTATTTCTGATGTTTGTACGTGCTGCTCTAGTTCTGTGGAAACTATTGAGCATTGCTTCTTCTTTTTTTCCGAAGGCACGCCTGCTTTGGTTGAGGTTTGGTTTCCACCCTCCTTGTACTGTCACTTCTCATACTTTTTTGGATTGGGTCCAATCTATTTGTTATAAGGATGCGTCCTTGTTTTGTGCTGTCTTATGGTGGTTTTGGCGTGATAGAAATAATAATATTTTTTGTCCTAGTGATCCTTGGGGTATTGATAAAATTGTTGCTTTGTGCCATCATAGTGCACGTGAGTATGATTTTTTCTCAAATCATCTTGCAAATCCCCCCTTTCCCCCCACCTTAGGCTGGTTGGGAACCTCCTCCTCTTAATTTTGTGAAGGTTAATTGTGACGATAGCTTCATATTCCATGGTTAATTGGCTGGTTTTGGATGTGTTATCAGAAGTTCCAATGGTGATTGGATATGGGGTTGTTCGGGCAGTATTCGGGCTTCTTCTAGTCTTTGTTGTGAGCTTTTTGCTATATGGAAATGTTTGGTTCTTGCTTGGGAGGCTAGTTTTTGAAATGTTTTCTGCGAGATCGATTGTTTTGAGGCTTACATTCTTGTCCAGCAAGAGTCCCTGCACTTGTGTGATCACCATGATTTGGTCCGAGTGATTAAGAACATGCTCATGTGGAATTGGTCTGTGTCTCACGCTCATCCAGCGCACCGCAAATTCTGTGGCTGACTCTTTAGCTCGTAATGCTAGTTCTTCTCAGTCTGAGTACGTGGTTTGGAGTACTCTATCTGATGATCTTTGTGTTTTGATTCAGCAGGACCTTGATCCTTAGTTTGTTCTTTTTTCCTTGTTTCTTTAGTCACCAAAAAAAAAGTATTTTTAAAATTTCCAAAAAGTCCCTATCTGGCTTTAACTCACTCTTGGTTCTTTTCACCCAAAGTGACACAACACTCTCAGTGCGTTTTGAAAAGAGACTGAGACTAGGACTAAATTTAAATTGTGTATTGTGTTTGATTTAGGGTGTACTAGATTGAGTTGTGTCTTAGTATCATATTTGATTTGATTAAAAGTGAGAGGCTTAAAACATTGCAATGACCTAAATACCCCCCAAATTCTCACAAAACCATATTCTATTCAATCAGCCCCAATTGAGGAGAGCAGCTCCTAGCGAAACCCGCATCTATTCCCAGTGTCAACTTAGGTCACTCCTAACACCTCCTAGCTAGCCTCATCTTTGTCGTCGTCTTAAGCATATCCTTATTGTCTTTAGTCTTGGTAACTCGCTCTTCGGCGTCTTCAGGTTTTCTTTCTTCTATTTTGATTTCACAATTCTGGTTTCTTTTTATTCCCCATTAATTTGGGGCTTTTCCTGACAAGAATTTAAGGGCAAACATTTTTCCCAAATTATATGAGATAAATAATGTTAGAGTTGAATTTGAGGTTCAATTTCGAGTGTGTGTGGTTTCCTGATAATCAATTTATTTCTTGAGTTTTGAATGTGTGTAGTTTGTGCATTGAGTTTTAGAACTATTAATAGAGGTGATCCTTTTGTTATTAACTTGCTTTTTCTTTACATTGGATTGCACACTTGGCAATCATTGAATTGCATCCTCTGCATCATATACTAACAGGCATCTCAAACCTATAGTGAGTAATTAGAAAAATGAAAATTAAACATATTGAAATGAATCATAAAAATACTATTGTTTCAGTTAAGCTTAATTGATTATTACCTTGTAATGAGAATACCATGATCTATCTAACTACAAGCAAGCATACCAGAAGCATATTAATAATTTCCTTCATTCGCTCGTGTTTGTTTTTATAGTGCTTATCTGTAAGTGTACAGTTAGAAAATTTCTCAATCATCTTCAAAGCAAGCTTCTCAAATGATCCTGGACGAAATTATCCAGAATCCACCCGCAATCCATCTACAACAATCTTCCCGATAAAATCAATAAACACGTCGTTCTCGTCTTCACTCCACATATGCTCCATAGTAGCCTATTACGTGAAAAATAAACTGCACACCAATTATGTAATCACAAGTCAAGCATGTCAAAATCCAATGCTAACTAATAATAAAGTAATATGTCCTCAACAAATTACATTAGCACTTGTATATGAAAAAAACAACAAATTGAACAAGCATCCAACTATTAAAATCCATAATTAAATTGCAGTAGGATTCATATATGATGAATTAGCAAATTGCACAACCATTCATCAAATTGAGAAATTTCTTTCTTATAAGTCAACGAACTAGGAAATCATTCAACTATTAAAAGGCACAACCCTAGCACTAGCATTTATATCTCATAATTATATCAAATTGAGCAAGCATTTGACTTCACTAATAATCCAGGGAATTGAGCAAGCCAACTATGATATTAACTCACAATTGAATTTCACTACTATTACAATACTAATAACGAAGCAAACTGAGAAAGTCATATATGACTACAACTAACAATTAGAAATTAGTAACATTACAAATCTAATAATTCATTACATTGATCAAAAGATCAATTATTTCAACACACAATTATCAAGAACTAGTCTCAACAATTCAATATTACATATATATAGCTAAATTCTTTCAACAGTAGGGACACTAAATATACTCTAGTGGACACTAAATTTTCAATAGCCATGCTTATTCACCACAACTTGCCCTCCACTTGTCATACATTCCAATAGCTATGTTCTCACGCATTTGTGTCCACTTAGCAGTACTCTCAACTACTTCAATCCTATCTTTCGGTGCATCGTTTCCAATAGACGCAAAGTCATCCAAGCTTTTCTTACTCTTCCGGGTCTAAGTCCATGTTCCATTGCATAAAATTTTGGAGCAAGCCACAAGCAATTATAATTTGACTTTGAGTTTTCATAGGGTAAAAAGAATGATTTTTCAGAATTGTCCATCTCTTTTTAAGTAAGTCGAAACACTGCTCAATAACAATCCTAGCAGAAGTCTGTTTCTTATTGAAATATTCTTGATAGTTACGAGGTGCACATGCTCCTTGTACCAACTCTCTAATATGATAACGAGTACCTCTATACGGGGTGAGGAACCCAGAACTGTTTGTATACACGACATCAACTAAGTAGTAGTTACTATCAACATCACATATAATACAAAGTTTAAAATAAATTTCATGAACTACTCTAAGACAACTAGCTAGTGGAGGAATTTTTTAAGTTACCATGAGGTACTTTGAGGCTATTGCAACGTGTGATAGCATCTCGGAGTACTCTTGAATTAGACGCAGATCCTTCCCAACCACTGAGTACAGAAACGAAGCTCAAGTCATGATTACACACCCCTAAAACATTGGTACAAACCTTATCTTTTTTGTCCTGTATCTTGACTTATCATTTTCAGGAACGATAACTTCTATGTAGGTGCCATCTAATGCTCCCAAACAACCCTGTAGACAACAAAAACATTTCGACATTTAAGATTACGGGTTCCTATTAAATCTTGAATTGACTGACACACACACACACATAATAGCAAAACCTTAAACTTATTCCATGTATGATCCGCACAATCTTATTCAACAAGTGTAGGGGCTTTACAAGAAAAATGCTTTGGACACGTATAACAGCCCTTAAGACTTTATTAAAAGACCTATTGACTGTTTTCTCGGATCAGCCAAATCTAACATGTATACTACGAGTTTCTTTTGTGATGAGCTAAGAAAATTAAGAAGGTGCCAACTTGCTCAGGTATTCTTACATGCCCATCCTCAACTAGCCCTCCTTGGGTTGAAGCATTTCACACAAATTCATAAAGGCATTTGTGGTCGTTTTCGGTTCCCAAACACAATTCTTATCACACTCCCCAATAATATGTTCTAATGCATCACACTTTACTCTACTATTAACTCTTCCCCTAATGACAATTGACCATTATTTTAATTCCTAAAATACACAATCAGGGTAAGAACAAGGTAGAACATTGAAGAATTCATTTAGTCTAATGGTTCTGCTTGCCAATTTAAAATAGAATCAATTAACAGAATCAAATTTTCAATAGCTTGGTATAATTTCTGAAAATTATAATGCCAAAAAGAGAATAAAACTTTCAACCATTGTCAAACTTGTATGTCCAACAATAGTTTTCTGAGCAAACAAACTTGAACCATGTGTTTCAACAACTCCAAAACAAAGCAAATTGAGAGTCACACTAACACCATCACAAATAACACAAAAATTACTAAATTGCACAAACAACTTCGCAATGCCAATTTCTTGTTAAAAAGACCCTAAACCAACACACAGAAACTCTAACACTACTATCACAATCGAACTTCATTGACCAATTTAAGAACATTAAAGCCCCAATACAAGGATTGCTTCATGTAATCAAAAGAAAAGGATTTAGAAAATGCAGCAATATCAAACGATTAGGAATAAGATGAGTGCATACCACCAGAATTTTTTCCAAATTCACCAAAAGCAAAATACAAAAAAAAACCGTAGAAACTAGGATGATAAAAGTGGGACTTACCTCCGTTGAGTATGTAGCCGTGAACACCCCTCCTTTCTGACGCCGGAGAATGCCCTTCAAATGGCCTTGCCCAGCTACTGCTCTTGCTCACCCAAGGTCTCACGTTGTTGCTGCGTCAATGTTGCTGCATTAAATGAGTAGGGATAACAGCAACCCTAGTTTCAATTTAGATTGAGGTAAAGTTGGCAAATGAAAAGTTATATGAGGGTATTAAAGGAAACAAACGTCATTAAAGTTTCAGTCCGAGACACCAGTCCCCCAGTTCCTCATAACTGGAGGTACAGAAAATACTAAAATTTTAGGAACTGAGACTGAAATTTTAGTTTCAATCCCCATCCAACAAACACAATACCGAGTCACAGTCCTCTAGTCTCAGTCCTAGTCCCCCTTACCAAACGCTACCTCATAGAACAAAGGCTTGGAGAAGATCCACATGGGCACACTAGGGCATGTTGCAAGCTCTATGGCAGACCTTCGCTAGCTCCGTCGCACACACACGTCGCATACTTTGTTTGTAGCTTTGTTGCGCCAGAACGATGCCATCCCCGTCTGAAACCCCGCTCCGTCGCAATCTCATTTGTACACCACTTCCCTCGTTCATCTGAAGGTACGCTCAACTACACTACCCTCATTATTTGTATTAGTTAAGTCAGATTGCATTGTTTGTTCTGTTCTGTTATTGGGTGAATAAATTTGGATTTTTTTATCTTTTATTGTGAAATATATTTATTTGGTTGCATTTCTATCTTTCTTTGATATGTAGTTATGGGGGATTTTAATTTCACTATAGGCTAGATAGATAGATAGATATGCATGAATTTATGCATTTATCAGATATGTTTTGATCTTGGATACATATTTTTTTCCCTTTAAATAGATAAATTGTACAATCATCCAAGAGAAGGGTCAAACGTTGATGAAGAAGAGGTGTTGCGATTTAGTAAGCAGAATCTTGCATCTTTCAAAGTCCCCAAGAAGGTCTTCATCACTGATTCATTGACTAAGACAAAACCATCAATTGCTTAACATTTTGTCTCTGAAAAATGAGATGCTGAAGTATCTCGCCTTGCACCAATAAAGGGTTAGAGTCTATAATCCATAAAATGTTGACAATACATTGGCATTACCATTTATAAGGATGAAACGAAAAAAAACATGCAATTAGCATTTCCTTACGTCAATCCATACAACCCTCTAATTTTATGATTGTTCTTAGGGGTCTAGAGTGCAACATTTAATATGTGATTAATTTTGTAATTATTTTACATTTCAATTTCATTAGGTATGTGAATTTTGATAAGTTATAAGATAGAATACTAATAGTGTGTTTTTATTTTGTTGACACATTTGACAAGTTCTAAAACTTGAACTTCTTACTTCAAACTTGGGATAATGAAGATAACATTTATAATTGAAGATACACACGAAACAAAAGAATTATAAACAACACCGTTAGTGAAAATTATGAGAATTCAATCTGCTTGACTGCTTATAACTAGCATGTTATATATTAGAATTAGAATTTTATCAGTGGAGTATTGCTTTATATCGGAGCTCTTGTTTCAAGTGGTAGCCTTTCAACAATGACAAGAATCAAAATTACATTTATTCCAATATTATGTAATATCACCTACACTTAAAATTATTAGGAGTTCAACATACAATACAAAACCACCTAATCTTCAATCAGAGTTTCTCTTTTATATTTTCTCTTTGCCAATTCACCCTTCAAACCTTCATCTTCATTAATCCACTAAAAAAGTTGCATTTTGGCATTCTTCCATAAGCAACATACCTCCTACACCATGGTCCGTCCTTGTTAATGAGGAAAAAACAATTGTTTCCCCAAACAGAAACATAAATGTCTTCTCTTGATATTGTTGATACTTCTGCGTAAAACCTGTGTCCGACCTGTAATTGTACCCCATCAAGATTGTAATCATCACTGCCGCCCCCAATGTCGGTTATCGGATCCTTTTCCATTGCATCTAGATCCAGCATATGGAAGTGACTCTCCACGGTTGAGAGGTCGGGAATCGGGAGTGGAGCCGGTAGTAGGACCAGAGTACCGACTGGTGTAGTCCCCACAAACTTATCGTCACCCGACCCGGAGTTGCCACCATCATAGTCACTCGGATCCTCTCCGTCGAAGTCGGTCTCTCCAGTATGTTCATGTGGATGAACAACATCAACCGGATCCACGGTCATGGGTGCCTAAACCTCGGGTACTGCATTAGATAGACCTGCACCAAGTGTGGTGGTCCGGCTGTCCAGGATCTAGACGTAAAGATCCATCACTTGATCTGCTATGATCCTCCCATGGCTTGCGAACATCGCTCGAACATGCTCGTCATTCATTAGCCAAAACACCTTGTAACAACATGATCTGTCAAGCAGCACAACAAAAATTTTGTACGCCATTTGGATGACTGGTGTACGTTCCGGAAGCCTTATATTCCTCAAAACTGTCTTCTACAGATCGCTGAAAGTCTCGACTGGCCACATAATGAAAACAATGGGATCCAATTAATGGAACTCTACGCCATCCATGGCCTCTCTCAAGACTCTAATTGGATACACCTTGATCACTATTTGACTAAAGCGATGAGACATTTTTTGAAAGGTTTTTTAGAGTATGTGAGTGGTATGAAAGAAAAAATGTTGTGTTACGAGAGCTCCAACAGCAGCTTCGCCCATATATAGAGTTTTTTTCCATGTATGGGTGACGAGATACATATTAAAACGCTTTTTAAAGATATCTCGTCAAAGACGGCGAGATATGTAACAGCTGTGCATTTTTGTAATTTTTGTGATGGCATCTAATGATGATGGTTGTTAAGGAAATTATAAAAGATTAAAAATGAAGCCTTCATAGTTCATGCATTCATTTACAATGAACCATTCATTAACAGAAATGCAAACACGCACCGATACATTTGATATTTTTGAAATCCAGATTCATGCAACAAATATTCATCACAAGCATGTTTCAAAGATCACAAATGTCTTGGAATTTCACATATCTATCTCAACAACAATTAGAGTAAGTTTATGTGTATTTATTTATTTTTTAATTTTATTTACATATGATAAATAAGATATGAGTATATGATATTTACATAAAAATTTGAATAAAAAAATAGAGAAGTGATATATATAGTTAAAATGCTTAACTATGCTGAATTCTTTGGGTGTTGCTTACTAATGACAGAAACATGTGTTGAAGTTTAAACTCTCTTCTTTCATTATTTTTTTATGTAGTGTTTCTTTTCTTCTGATATTTTTGTTTCGATTTTTTCTTCTGATCTCCACTTTCTCTTTTTGTTTGATTTTTCCTCAGATCGTTTTCTGCCTCCTTTATTTCGTTCTCCTTGTAAATTAATATGATTGCAGTATTTATAAGAGATAATTTGCTAAATCAACGCAAACTGCAATGGAAAAATTAGCTCTCACCATATGCTTTAGCGTTGGATTTCTTCAATAATAGCTCACTTTATGAAAATTTTCAAGATCTATGTGCTGGAAAATCTTCTAGTAGAGGATATTGTCTTTGACACTCGATCTACTTCAAGTCTCATCTTTTTATTATTTAAATTTTTTTATTATTTTGAATTTTTTCCTTTCTCAATATTGATGTAAAAAATGATGAAATGATATATATAATATTTTTTATTTTTTATTTTTTATGCTTTTATTAATAATAATAATAATAATAATAATAATAATAATAATAATATGGACAAATTTAGGTATTAACATTTACCCATCAAAGATGGATTCCGTTTAACAAAACTACCCAAAACTACCCAAACATCAATGGTTCGTTAATGGCGTTTAGGTAGTTTTGTCAAACGGAACCCATTTTTCATGAGTAAAAAACTCATTTCTTTTTCTTTCATGGGTAGTTTTTGTCAATGCCTGAATCTTTTGTATGTAGTTTTTATATGTTTTCCAAGCTAACTATACTATGAGATACTATTTAGCAGATGATATTTATCCTGAATGGGCCACATTTGTCAAATCAATATCAAAACCACATGGAAAAGAAGTTCAAATTATTTGCACAATATCAAGAAGGAAAAAAAAAAGACGTGGAACGAACATTTGTAGTGTTGTAAACATGCTTTGGAATTATACGTGGATGATAAACTATCTAAGATCGATTTAGAAATTTTAAGTTCAAGAGCACAATTTCGTTGTAGTTAGTCCAAACTGATAATTAACAATGATCAAATTTAGTTTCAAATAAAATCAAATCGAGAGTATCAATCCCAATTCGTTCTTCCCAGGAATTGAACAAGGGATGCTATTGACTATGGGTGAAAGTAATAATTAAGTATACTAACTAATCATTGCAAGAATCTAAATGAGCAAGTAATCGAAATGCTAAATTTCAAGGAGTTAAATAAACAAGAAAACAAGAAAATTAAATTGTCAGTAATTAAAAGTGCAACTAAAGAAATTAAAGACTAAACTATCAACTAACAATTGGATAAATATATAAGAACTAAATTAAACAAGTAATGAATTAAACTAAAAGAAGCTAAACAATTAAACAAGACAATTAAAAGATGATTGATTCAAAATCTAAAAAAGTCTTGGTTAAGATTGAGAGTTAAGTCACAATCATTGTCATTAATTAAAATGCAAAGTGATATCCAAGAACAACCAATTAGGTAACCTCTAAGAATTGAGTAATGTCAATTGGCTTTAATTAATCACAATCACAAGTCATCTACTTACTAATTAAGTTTAGTAAACGATTAGCGTTAGTGAAAACAAGATTAATTAAATAGCCATCAACCATTAACCAATCAACACAATTGTGACTCAAGTGACTAAACATCTCAACCCTAAACCAAGAATTAAAATTCTACTCCATATCTAGCTCAAACAATTTATTAAACACTTCGTGGCATAAACCAAAATCATCATAAATTACAATAATAACATAAACTAACAATACCTAAGTCTAAATCTATTATTAAAATATAATAAGACTCCATGCTCAATGTTTGACATTTGGAGTTCTTTGGTTGATATGTGGCAATCCCTGAATGTGCGCCAAATGTCTCTCGCTGATCCATGTCACTCCCAACATTTTAGCAAAATTGATTACAGGCTAATTCAGAAGTCATTTAAGGTGATAATTTGAAATTTGAAATATGAATTTCTTGAAAAAAAAAATCAGAGATATTGCAATTTGCAAATTGATTACACCAGTCAATTTCCTTATTTGTTGAGATTTTGAATTTTTATTCTAGTCATTTAAGCTGTTATTTTAATTTTAAAAATTCAAAAAATATATAAAAAAATTACCATTAAAATTATTATTTTGAATTTTGAATATAACATGTAAAATGAATTGTTCAAAACTTCAAATCTCTTAACCCTAACCACACAGATAGTCACAAAAAAATCCTTAAACACACAGATAAGATATATAAAGACAGATGACTCAATGAGAAAGAGGAGAAGAGAGCCAAAAAAGGAGAATAAGAAGAAGAGGGCGGCGACCGCAGGGGAAGGGAAAGATGACGATATTGCCTCAATTGTTACTAAAAAAGATAAGCAAGAAAGAATATACGAATAAGAAAGAGCATTTATTTGCTGGTGGTGTTGTGTTCACTGAGGAGGAGAGTGATGGGAAAGAGACAGAGCACAGAGTGAGATTATTCAATACGAATAAAAAATAACGTGTATTTATTTATCGGGTATTGCTTACTTCTTTTCTTTTGTTTCTATCTTCTTAAACCATGAAAACCTGTTTCCTTGATTTAATTATGTTTAGTGTCTTACATGAGCTTCTTAATTTATACTCTCTTAGGTATATGATTTGTTTGACATAAAGCATAATGAGATACTTGGTTTCGAATAATTATTGATTATTAGGAAATACATGATTGGTGCACAGATAACTTAGAAAGTCTGCTTTATCTTAAGAAACTTTTTTGAGCAGCAGAATGTTAAAGGGTAAAGTTATGGTTTCAATGAATATATTAAGGGATAACTATCATTTTGGTCATAAAGGTTTAACTGAAAAATCAATTTAGTCACAAACGTATTTTAGGCTAAAAATTAGTCACAAACGTTATAATTTTTTTCAAAATGGATTAATTTACGATTTTGCCCCTATTTTTAAAAATAACACTGGTTTTTAAGGGTTTGACCGATGAACCGATTTTTAGGAAGTAAACCGATTTTTAATAACATGCTAAAAGCATAAGAACTTTCACTAAGAAACATTGAAACAGAAAAAGCACTCCAATATTTTATTATACTACGTTTCAGATTAGAAGTACTCCAATAATAATCCCATAAACAACAACAATGAAGGAGTATTAGTCATACTTTTTTTTTGATACTTCAGTTTCCAGTTACAGCAACATCAAAACAAGCATAAATTCAAGGTTTACAAGAAACATAAACTACTTATCGGAAAAAATTATAGGCACGAACCCTAGCACCAAGATGCACAGCCCATCATTTCGGCAATGATCGCTACCCAATATATCCCATATATGCTGTTACATAACTCCCCTCCTATTTGTTTGCCCCACCATCTTGAACTCATTTCTTCTCAGCTCCCAATCCTTGTGCCACACATTAGTCAGCATTATCACTCTTGTCCCAATTTAGCCATATTCAAAGACCCACTCAGCAACTCAACAATTATTATTATTTTCTAATTAAAAAAAAAAGAAAAATTGAAACTGATCTGGAATCAAACGAAGAGAGGAAGAGGGGCATTTGAACAGTGATAACTGGATGACGGAGATGATGGTGACTTCAATGGAGGTGGGATGCAGGACGGTGACGGTAGGACGGCGATAGCGGCGCCTTTGAACAGTGGCAGCGGCGACGAAACGTGATGCAGGACGGTGACGGTGACGAAACGGGAAGCGGTAGGACGCGACGGCTTCTCCCATGAAATCTGTCTCTCCCTCTCGATCTCTCTCACTCCGTCCGTCACTCTCTTCACGACGGTGCTGGCGGCCGGCGCCGTCCCTCCCCTCTTCCCTTTTCTTCTTTCCCAGCCTCTTCGTTCCTCTCTTCGGTTTTTCTTTCTTGTTTTTTTTTTTGAGATTTGAAAATTAGGGTTGGTAATAATGATAATGATAATGAATTAATGATAATGATAATAATAATAATAATAATAAATTGACCCAGTTCGATTTTCAATGAATCAACCAGTTTGAAACAAAGAAGTAGAAGTTGGTTTGATAAATTGGTGATACATAAAAGGGGCAGAGGGGTAAAAATGTCAATTTGGACCATTTTAATATAAATTACAACGTTTGTGACTAATTTTTAGCCTAAAATATGTTTGTGATTAAATTGATTTTTCAGTTAAACCTTTATGACCAAATCATAGTTATCCCATATATTAAATATTGTTATATAAGGTTTTTTTTTATGTCTATATATATATAAGGTTTATTTATTTGTTACCACTTGATTTTTTCGGCCATGGAAAATGTAGGGAAGTTGTAATATATTAATATTCAGTCATTTTTTGTAGGACTTGCTATATAAGTGGTATAACAGAAATTGCAAAGGTGCATCAATTCTTGCCAAATTTCTATTCATTTATGGAGGTAAGTTTTCCATCTAGAGAGTGTAATATTTAAAACAAACTTTGATATTTCAAATTTTGGTTTAGATGTTTGTAAAATTTATTTTTTTGTGAAATTAATTCTAACATAACTAATAAAATTAGTTGGTTTTGAATCTTTTGATAAATTTATATTTGAGGGTTCTCTAAAAGTGATTACATAGTAGGTGAAAAAATTTCAATTCAATTAATTATTAAAGTAAAATTTGGAGGCAAGAATTTCTTATGATAATTGGTGAAAATTAGCAAAATCAATTTTACCACCTACCTGATGTGTTATTCTTTTGTAACTTTTGAGTCCAACTTGGTTATTTGTTTAACATATAGCTTTTGTTTAAATAATTTGTTTATTTTTCAATTTAACCGTTAGATAATTTTTTTGTCGACATTGACATGATGTAGCATTAAGATGCAACTACTTGTGCATAAATATTGCAAGGTAAACTCGTATAAGTTGAAGTATGATATTGTAAGGTGCACTTTAAAATGAAACCAAGGCTGGAAGTCAAGAAGAAAAGGGTGATATACTGCTACATCATAGATATACTCGGATCTGAAAAGATTTGGGTGCAACCAATTGAAGGAATTTTATATTTATGAGTGCTTTATTTAGATTTTTTATTGTGCTTGATTACTTATTCTTGCTTTGATCAGGGATTCCTGACAAATGCATACTGAACCTTTGTAATTCTTCTTTGCTAAATTATATATGGTGCATATTAAGAAGAAGAGGAAGAATCATGAAGAGAAGAAGATTTCTTCTAATGAGTGGTTGAGATTTATTGTTGAAATTTTAATTTTACTTTTTAATAATTTTTAAAACAAAACTACTCATTACTCCTCACCTATGTATGCAAATGCCTCTTCATACTAGAATTGTCCATTATATATATATATTGGTTGCCAAATGTGTCGTGTAAAAATTTTTCGTGGCAAATTGACTATTACCTTTATTTAATTTCACTTTCATATAATCAGTTATGCTATTGTTTCATGCTTTTCATTTCAATCTTTAGCTTTTAGCCTTTCTTTTTTCTTCTTTTAATTCAGCTTTGCCCCAAATTTTGAATGGTGCAGACGATTTTGGCATACTGAAAATCTATTCGTAATTTCTGAGAGTTTATAATCATAATTTTTTCTTATTCTCTGTTTATGGCAACCATATTGTCCTACGAGTTTTTGGATGAACTTAAAAGGGTTATATTTGTTCCATTTTATGTGTATGTATTGTACTTGACTCTTAAATAAACCACTTTCTTTACTTCATATATTATTCTTAGGTAATTTTTATGTAAAATATTTATTCAATATAGGCATAGTAAACCTTTATAGTGAGATAATCATGTACTAATTTGCACTCAAT
Source organism: Stylosanthes scabra (assembly GCA_036250425.1). NCBI lineage: Eukaryota > Viridiplantae > Streptophyta > Magnoliopsida > Fabales > Fabaceae > Stylosanthes > Stylosanthes scabra. The sequence goes on along the minus strand of JASCZI010120939.1, from coordinate 93,051 downwards.
TTGTTTGGGTGTATTAATTTATACTCAATTATTTTCCTTCATTTTATAATGACCTATATTTTGTTTAGTTTAGAGGGGTTCTTAGTCGTTTTATAACACTAAAAATATTATTCACTTTTATTCTTGGCCTTTATTTTTCAAGTGTTACAAGTATGCATGACAAATTTCAATGTTTTTAAGGTTTATAAGTATTTATTCCTATTTTGATTTCAAAATTCAAATCAAAGCAAAATGAATTAATAGAATAGGCAAATTTTAATACAAAAATTAAGTAAATAAAAATCAATTCTGAATCATTCTTTTTAAGCTTTACAAAAATATTGAGAGGTATTGGTTGTTATTTTTTATCACTTATTATACTGAAATTTGTAAAATTTTATATAATGTATGATGATTGTAAAGATAAATAAATTTTTTTTTAATTGCGTATTAAAATATAACAATTGCTTCTCATATAACTATAACAGACAGAATTTATTTTTACAAAAAATTTTAAAAAATTTACACTGACACTGACAATTTTAAAATCAATAAATTAACTTAAATTAAAATAGCATTGTCCACACGTGGACATTACCTTAGTATCATTAACAACAACTCAATGAACATAAATATGATATCGAAAACAAACATTCCTTAATATATATCAAGCACAATCCAAGATTCACAATAACTGGTTTACATGTCCATAAAAGGTAATACTAACAACAAACTAAGAGAATATAACTAGAATTAGACAAGAAACATGTCTTAATTACCAACAATTAAGAAATAAAGAGAAAAATACGATTGAAATTCTAAATTCTAAGAAAAGTTGGAGCTTCTTTCTCTAGAATTATAAGGATAAAAACCCTAATATCGAAAACTGTGAACTAATATGAGTGTGGTCATGTTGAGTGTTGTGAATACCCTCTTTTTTTCCCTCTAAAATGCCTCTTATAGATGTTGAAATTGGAAGAAATGAGTCTTCAAATGATCCTCCCACGTGCTCTTTAAGTGAGGCATATGACATGTCACTTGTGCACACAGGTATCATCTGTGTATACATGTTTCGCCTTCCATTTTTCCTTATTTTTTTTCGTATAATTTCCTATTTTTACAAGTTTTTCATACTTCTTCTAAACCATATTTGCCTCATAAACCTTGAAACACTTAATTAAACACATCAATGCATCGAATAGAATAAAAGTGAAATTAATTTATCAATTCATAACTCAAAAACATGCATTTTTCAATTAAGCACAAATAGGAGAGAATTTACAAAAGCATGCGTTCTTCTTAGCTCAAAATCAACCATATAAGATGAATTTGTGAGTGGTCCAACATACTTTTAGGGAAAGAATAAGCTTACATACATAACGAGATCATATATAATATTTACACAATATGATTATTGAGGATGAAAAATACACTTATGTAGGAAATTTTGCTTCCTAGAATATGACAACGTTGAAAATGCTTATCACAATCTCAATTGGGAGAGAAATATTTTACATCATACCTTTAATTTTTCCCAAAAAATGCCAAAATTCGAAATAGGCAGAAGCGTCGATAATTAAAAGAAAATTTGATTGACAAAACACGTTGTTAATTATAGAGTTTAACTATATTTTATTTTATTAAGTAATGTTGCAAATTAGTTAAATTAAATATTTTATTGGTTATCTACATAAAATTTGTTTAAACTTTAAACCATCCATCTATAGTTTATTCTCTATTGAAATAACTAGGTTAGGACATGCGAGTTGTGCGGAATACTTTATTGTGTCATCGTGACTATTTGCTTATGCTTTAGTTTACGCTCCGCTTTATTGTTGCATTCATTCTAATTAATTAAATAAGATAAAACTAAGTTAAATAATCATGATGAATCTGCTTAGAGGAACATACTATAACTAATACTAATGCTTTTTGCAACAGACTATAACTTGTTAACAGACATGGCTACATATACATGCTTTCTACATGGCATTTGCGTCAAATAATTTTAGGTTGAAGGAATAAAATTAATTAGAGTTTAACATTATAGGTTAATGTTAGAGTAGTTTCCATGTATAAAGGTGTTCATTAAATTAATTATAAGAGTGGTTTCCATGTACATAATTCATTTGTTAAAATTATTTAAGGCAAATGCTGCCTATGAATAACAATATATGTAGTTGCTAGTTGTGTTTTGCATAAATTAATGTGAGGTTAGGTGCTAATCCACTACTTAAATGAATTTGATTATATGGAACATGGGGTGGCAGGGTGGTAAAGTCGAAATGTTAAAGAAGGGTCTGCAGAAAGAATAATTCGAATTTCTTAAGAGTGGCTGAGGCTAAGAAAGAGATAATTGAGTATAATATGGTTCGTAAAATTTGGGGTGGTTATGTGAATTTTAAATGGGAGTACATGACTTGATTAATGCTTATGGGAATTCTTTGTTCATGGAAAGAGGATTTCTTCTGCTGTGTTAGGGTGTTTAGGCCAAACCAAGAAGAAAAAACTTATTTAATTTGTGAGATGAACTAAAGTGTGTATAGAAGGAAATTGAGGTACTAATTTGTTAATAGGAGGTGATTCCAATAAAATTATTTGGCCAAATGAAAGAAAGGGTTTCTGCTATCTATAGTAAAGTAGTGTGTGGTTTGAAGAATTGTTCGAAGTCCTTGTACTGATGGAGCTTGATTTGGTTGGTAGATAGAAATTAATACTTCTAAGAGTGTTGCTACAACAAAGAAAGGGTGAAAGAACCTGAACTAGATTGGGAGTATATCTCTTATTTTTTATTTCCTTTATTGATCGGTGGTGTATAGAAACTTTAAAATATCAAAACCTTTGAAAAAGAACAAGGAGCAATTGAAGAATTATATTGGGAGATGCTTCTGTGTAAAGACCAATGGATTCGTGTGACTGTATTAAGAAGAACTTATGCAAATAAAAAGGGTGGAGTATATCAGATAAATATTTTGGTGGCAGCGGTGGAAGAGTATGCATGGGGTACACAATGAGTACTTAAAAAGTATACAAGGATGTAGACAACAAAAGAAAGCTTGAATATGGCTAAGGGTGGAATATGATGGTGTACTATGTTACTTTAATTTTTTTGTTTTGAGATTTTTTACCTTTGTTTATTTATGGTTTCTTGTAAAGAACCTTCTCACCTCTATTTTGGGTCTTTGTCGAAAAAAAAGTATCTGCCACCATAAAATAATTCTAATTATCACCTCTTTCTGCATGAATGGATGTTTTATAGTGTATGCTTGAAGAGATTTTATTGATGGAATACCTCTGTACATGTTGAATACTCTATATATTTCTTTTATTTACATTAGCAATTCATGCTTAGCGGAAATGAAATTATGACGGCTATTGGTCATTCTAATTTTCCATTTAATAAGATCCACATGAAAATCATATTGACATTTTTGGTAAATTGTTTTTATGCCTTTCCAAGAGAACTATGTCGACTAATTGACAATATTATATTGGCAGGTCGGGCTTACTATTGAATTTTATGATAGTGTAAAGATTCTCGCCCCTATAAATTGCTCACCATATTGATTCTCATCCTATTTCTGAGGCTTACTATTGAATTTTATACCATCAGGCCAAAGAGATGTAATAGGGGTGGAAAGATTCTCTAAAAAAACATAAACAACGAAAGCTCAAAAATTCCAAAATAAATAAATTAAAATAAAAAATAGACCATCATACTCCAAATATACTCCTTAGGTACTCCTTATGTACTCCGTAGTTCGTACGTACTCTCCCACTGCGGCCACCAAAATAATTATCTGATGCACTCCACTCACTTTATAGGTAATGAATCCACCCACTCCTTTAGCCCATATCTAAGCTATCACACCAATTGACTTTCGATCTATACCGCATTCCAAAACTCTATTCCTTCCTCATTTTGGCTTCAAAAGTCCATAGTTGCTCACACCTTGTAAGTTGATTGCTTCATCCTAAAAAGTATACACATTCCTAACTTGCCAAACACACCATATTGTAGAAAAAAATTAAGGTAATCCACCTTTCTCTTGGTTCCTTCTTTATTCAACTTTTTCTACCCACATATTTGCTTTTGTTCATTTTTTTACTCTATTACAAAAGAAGAAGTCAGCTTTCCAAATACAATAGAAACCCCAGAAGCACCTACAGCATTTAATACTCCCGTTTAAAATCATCGCCCATACCCAGAATCTCGAAACTGTATTTCTCTATAGAGTCTTTTTTTTTTTTCCAATCACACTAGAAAATCAAAATCTCCATCTTTCCTACAATTCCCACCCCCTTCACATTCCAAAATATTAACATCATTTTAAGTAATATTTTATTTTATTTTTTTAGTCTAAAATTGAGTAATCAACATTTTACACACTTTTTTAAAATTTTATCATTTTTTTTACACTTTTTTTTGATTTATTAAACAAGTTATTATCCATTGTTAAGAAATTTTAAAACTCATCATTATGCAAAAGTTCACCTTAGTGGGCCCCGTCTTCAGTGACTTACTAACAACAATTAAGAAGTAAGTAAATCACTAATTGTCTTTGAAATTATTAAGGTGCGTTTGGTTTACAAAAATATTTTCAATTTTCATTTTCAGCTTTTTGTTTTTTGAAAGTTGTTTTCATTTTCAACTTTTCAATTTTTAAAAACATGTTTATTTTAATACATTGTTTTCTATTTTCAAAATAATGAAAATACTAAAAATATGTTTTGTTTGTTATAAAATTAGGCAATTGGTTTATCACATCCAGAACACCAAATGCTAATAAATAAGAGATAGAAAGAGAAAAAAGAATGAATTTTATTGCAAAAAATAACGTTTAGATACAAATGGAATAAAGAATCTTCAATAGTTCAAAATCGAAGAATTAGAAAAGAGGAGTTTCCAATGTGATTATGATCCACCTAAAAAAGAGGAAGAATGGTAAACTGGGTTTAAAACAAGAAAATAGATCTAGAGAGAGTAAAAGATTAGTCCAGAAAGATAATAGACTCAATCAATAAGATGTCAACACTAGATGTTACTCCACGCATTTAAGCTTCTCCTTTTATACCTTGTGTCCATGCCTTTGCAGCTCTGGATTTATTGTGATTCCATTATTCAGCCCCTTTTTTGGGTGTATTTTTCTAATAGTTTTTTTTTTTTTGGCATAACTTTACATCACCCTTCATTTTCACTCTTTTTAACAATGTGTTTTCAGTTTTTATAGAAAACAAAGAAAACATGGATTTGTCATTTTCAAAATTTTTCACTTTTTGAGGAAACATATTCAAATTTTGTTTTTAAAAAAATGAACCAAACGTGTTTTCATTTATGTTATGTTTTTAATGAAAATGAAAATAGAAAACAGGTAAACCAAACACCCCCTTATTTTTTCAAATATTCATTTATCATATTGGTTTTGGAGATGAAGAAATAAGTCCCTGAATGCGCCTTAATAATCTATAAATTTGAAAGAAACATATGACACATTGGTAAAATTATATCTATATATAACTCATCCATGTGAAAATGTGAAATATATTTACCAACTCTAGTAAAAAAAATTAAACACTCTTTTAGTTAGATATACGCAACTTTTGGGTAAAATATGCTTTATGTCCCTAACGTTTTCGAAATTTTTCAAAATTATCCTTAACGTTTAATTTTATTTAATTTTACCCTTAACGTTTGAAATAAGTTTCAATTTTACTCCTAGTATTAATTTTTTAATAGTCAACTATCAGTTAATTTTTTCTTTTTCGATTTTATCCTTCATCTCTTTTTTTTTTTAATTTCCATCTCCCAAAATCTCAAATCCCCTCCCTCTTTATCCACCGTCTCTACCTCCTTTCTACCGTCACCTTCTCCAAAGAGTAACAATGACATTAACAACAACAATCACCTATATTCTGTCACTATTGCCACCTACAAAACCCAGCAAACAACCTTTTTTTCAAATCCAAAATCATCATCAACAAGATCCTCATATCCTAAATCAAAATAAGAAGAAATATCACCATGACACCATTTTAAAAAGCTATAATTCTGGATTGTTTCAAAAAAATCAAACAAAACAACTAAAAAATAGTTTATAAATAATAGAAAATAACAAGATAGTTATAAAGATTCAAATTTTCATTTAACTTGAACAAATAAAAAGTATAATACTTTTGAAAAATTTTGGGGATAACTTAAATAAGAAAAAAGCATAACAACTTGAATAAAGAAAACAGTGAGGTTTTGGGGAATTAAAGTTCACCGAGGCCCTTTAATCAAATACTTGTGCCATGCTCTTTTGAGAAGCTCGATGTCCGTAATTGTGTTATGCTTGAAGAAGCCATTAATCAAATAGCAATCTTACATCACAAATAAGATCAGTGTTTGTATCTTCTCCCATTAATCCTCTTCTGTGGTACCACCGTCCCCCTGGACCTCCATCTCTGCCTCCATCTTCCCTGAGCTCCTCTTCTCCATCATCGTCAAAGTTCGAAAAACAAGCTGAATCTGGCAGAGGTGGTGTGGGGCAACAAGGGACATGTGTGGTGGTTGTGGCAGATTGGGAGTAATGACAGAAGTTGAAGAAATGGAATACTGGTGTTTAGAGGTGCTAAAGTTTGAGAATAGAATTAGGGTTGAGTTAAGGAGGAAGAAGACAATTAATGGTAAAATTGAAAAAAAAATTACTAAGAATTAACTATTAAAAAATTATCGATAAAAGTAAAATTGAAACTCATTTCAAACATTACTAAGAGTATTGCTAGTGTTACTATCGACTTTTTATTAAGGCGGGGATTCTCTTTTAAGAAATGAGGTATGTGTTTGTACTAGGGTGTATAGGAGCGCATAGCAGAGGCAGCACTTCATGGAAGGTTCTCGTTTGAAAACAAAATTGCGGCACGAAATAATCGTGACGGTTGATGACAAATCCAACGGCTGATACTCTTTATCAGAAGCATCCGTTTGATCTTCAAATCACAAAAAGGATCAACGGTCCATATTTATTGAAGCGGAAAGCAAATTGCAAAGGAGGCGGCTGTTATATATAAATATAAATTCATTATTAAAAACGAGGTCAGACCCAAGTCTCTCTTCCTCTTTCGCCCTTCGACTTGGCACTTCGCTTCTTCTTGTCACTCCGTCGCTCAATCCCAAAGCTGGCTCTCTGTAACGGCGTCGTTCTCTTCTTCTTCGTTTGCTTCTCGTCCTTCGTTTCGAACTCGCTTGCTGCTCCTCCTACAGTATCAAAACGCGTCTTCGTCCCGTTGAGCTGTCGCCGTTTACTGCAAAACAATAGGGTTTCGCCGTTTTGGCTGTGATCTCTCTATCTTGGATCGAATTGCTGCTTCGCTGAGCACGTTGCTACTTCTGGCTTGTGTTTCTATTATTTTTGGTTACTCACACCGGTAATTGCTTATGCGTATTTGGAATTTCCATTCGAATTCGACTTACTTGTGGTATAAAGAAGTTACCGACATGGTGTAAAAACTGCACCATTTGCATATAGGGATTTGAGTTTGTTTATGTTTCTCTGAAGAATTTCTTTGCAGTTTCGTTAATTTCTTGCTGCAACAATTCATTCCCCTTTCTACCCTCTACCTCTAGTAGTGGGCTAATTTTGAAAATTACCGTGTTGAATTGTGGTTTTCTCTAATTGACATCTTTGAACAGTTATTCTGAACTGCACCCAACGGTTAGAAGCGAAACTATATATTGTTATTTGGAGCGGATTTTGCTTGTGATTATAATGGCAAAGAGTAGGTTTTCTGGAGGATATTATGGGAACACTGTTGGGGCAGCCGGTGAGTCGGAGGGATCTGGTAGCTCGGGAAGAATAGACACTGAAATTACTGTTTCAGAGGACTCTTGTGTTCCTGCAAGGAAATGCATTAGTTTGAATTCGAGCCGGCGTGATGTGTTTGGGGTTCCAATGCAAGTTGTTCCGTTGTCAAAGTTGTCGCACTTTCAAAGAAAAGACCTGGTCCTCAAGCTGAGGTCAGAGCTTGAGCAGATTCGGTCACTTCAAAAGAAGGTTGAACTACAAGCTGCTAGTGGTGTTGCCCTGTCATCCTCAAGTGATATCCTAAGCTGTAGCAATGGGAATAAGCAAAATGCGTCCCGGATTGAGAACCCGAGGAAATCGTCGATACCTGTTTCTGTACCGGGGAATAAATTGAAAGCATCAGCTAATAAACCTCGTGGCTGGAACCGGGGATCTACTGGCAAGTTTGAGTCTGCTGCACAGAATTCTTCACCCAACACTGCAAATATTTTGTTGATGAAAGATTGCGAGTCTCTGTTGAAACGATTGATGAGCCAGGAGTTTGCTTGGGTTTTCAACTCACCGGTAGATGTGGTGAAGTTGAATATTCCGGATTATTTCACAATTATCAAGCATCCTATGGATTTGGGAACCATAAAAAGCAAGATAGCTGCTGGATCATATAAGAGCCCCGTAGAATTTGCTGAAGATGTGAGGCTTACATTTTCGAATGCGATGACTTATAATCCCCGTGGGAATGATGTCCATTTCATGGCCGATGCCCTCAACAAATATTTTGAAGTGAGATGGAAAACCATTGAGAAGAAAATGCCAAAAACGGATGCTCCGCCACTGCTTGCAAAGTCAGACACTTTTGGAGATGTGAAAAGTGCAAAACCAATGCCTCCTTCAAAAAAGAGGAAAATTGCATCAGTGCCCTCTCAACCTGAAGTTCTTCCACCTCCGAAGCCCGTTATGTCAGATCAAGAGAAGCACAAGCTAGGTAGAGAATTGGAGTCTTTGCTGGGAGAAATACCTGTCCATATTATTGAATTCTTAAAAGAACAGAGTTCAAATGGTAGAGAATGTGGAGAGGATGAAATTGAGATTGATATTGATGACCTCAGCGATGATACACTGTTCACACTACGCAAGCTATTGGATGAGTATTTGCAAGAGAAGCAGAAGAACAATTCAAAAGTTGAGGCATGTGAAATAGAGGTATAGCGGTGCTAGCCAACTTCTTAATCGTTTTGTAATTTGTGTTACTATCAAATTTTATCTGAAGTATACTAATCCACCTCTCCAAAATGAATGACAACTGTATTTACGGTTTTTATTTCTGGTTATCTATGTTATCTTTTGCAGCTGTTGAATGATTCTGGGCCAAGCAATTCTTCCTTGCAAGCATTTAAAGGTTATATTACTCTCTGTGTTTGTTTCTCTATGCATGTGCACATGTTTGTCTGCTCTG
>JASCZI010120939.1:35753-83825 GCA_036250425.1 Stylosanthes scabra | reverse complement strand
AATGATCCAGCTGATGAAGAAGTGGACATTGGTGGAAATGAACCTCCTGTCTCTAGCTGTCCTCCTTTGGAAATTGAAAAGGATACAACTCACACTATGAACAAACGGTTAAGTCCTGATTCCTCCAGTGGTAAGTGGGGTTTGAATTTTTATTTTTACATGATGCATTTCTATACTGTATACAGAAATAATCTGTCTGAATATGCGATACATTTGATACATGATATGGGAGTATTACAAACATATATTATATCCTTGTTCTATTGTTTTATCATAGCTATAAATTGAATTTTCAGAAAAGCAATCACTGCATTGGAAGTTTGACTTATGCAAATCTTGAATTTAAACATACTAGGTTAGGTTTGTTTTATTTTGTTCTGTTTTTGGTTTTTTGGTTTTTTTTGTTGGTTTTTTTTTCTCTCTCCCCAGAATGCCAGATAAGGGAAAATAGTTTTTATTTGTTGAGATGATGTTACTGCATGTAACTCTTACTTGTCTGATTTAGATTTTGAGTATGTCAAATGCTTTTGTCGGCTTAGAGCTTAGAAAATGAAATTAAATATTAATTTGGGGCATTTGGCTACATTAAGCTGTAAGCTAACTGATGGTTCATTGCAACATGCTTGAAGAACTCGCAATAGCTTTCAGTTTGCATTGTATAATCGCAAGACTACTATTACTGTATTGCTGTTGGTTCTCTTTTTCCATTTCATTCCCATGGTCACTGGCCATACTCAAATACCATTGTGACAACTTCCCTTTAAGCTACATGCTTTGGACCTCTCTCTTTTGAATTGTCTATGTTCTGCAGTAGTGATATATATATATATATATATATATATATATATATATAAAGTTGTTCGTCATAATAAATTAATGTGCAGATTTTCTGATTTTGTAAAAACATTCTCCAATATTCATTTCAGTATTTGCATAATTAAAATTAAATTTTGAAATACAAAAAGGATCTAATTGTACACCTTTCGAACGATATGTTCCTTTAATATCACAACGATTTCAATCTTGTCACCAAAGTGGGGTATTGATGCAAGCCAAATGACTCTGGTTCGATCAGAAGATTGGTTGTTGGCATGGTATTAAAACTTCTATGACTAAGCCATCAATAGGTTTTTTTCCCTGGTGTGCTCTCCATTCTCCTAGCTTGAATTTGACTTTTTATACTTGGTGGATTGGGCCTATGTGGAAATCAATCATCTGTTTTATTAGGGAATCGACATAATATATACCTCTGATTTGTTAAAGAATAATGTTCTGTTTACGAAAGGATTTTATTTATGAATTATGAAAGGAGAAAAAAGAGGGTCTAAGGTTCTTTGCAGTCCTCATGAGAGAAACTTCTGTTATACTTCAAGCTCTGAAATTTCTCCCCTGGTAAAACTCAGGTGGATAGGAGATTATTTATTGGTGCGATCATAGTAAATATAGGTTAATATGTCATGGACATCTGGTTTGTTTTATGTGACATCCTTGGATGAGATTGTTCTTTGTAAGGATGAGGAAACAGAATATAGGATGAGATTGTGCTTTGAAAGGATCAGGAAACAAGAGATTGGGGAATGGATATGGCTGACATCCGAGGATGATATTGTCCTTACTCCTTAGGATAGATTAGGAATAAAAAAATAGAGGAGTGGAGACTATTTATTCTTTTGCAAGATTGCTTTCAAAGTCGCAGCATGTCTTTCTTGCGAATGGAAATTGTAATTTTATTAAACTTATTGTGGGAGTGGAAGTGGGGCCTCTCAGTAATTATTTAGGGACCATGTGAAATCTAGCCCTTGATAGTGGGGCCTCCATAGTGTTCTTACAACAGTTCATATCCCAAATCAGAATTTTCTTTTGTGGTTATTTTTACCTTTTTCTGTTACTTTACCTTTACCTTTGTGAACTAGCTTATCTAACATGTCTGTTCATGAGAATGTGGGAATCCTTGGTCATTTTGCACTACAACCAGGCACCAATGAGGCAACCCTTACTCATTTGACACTATTCCAGCCATACAGAGCGTTGCTGGCAACGATCTAGGTTTAGTGTAATATCGTGTTTGGTCCAGTTATGAAAATTTGACAGTTTTATTTTGGCTGTTGAGGGCCTAACACAACTTTCGTTTTTTATCCGTATTTGGGATTGGCTTGGTAATATAGGCGGAGTTTCATGGTGCATGGCAAATATTAACAAAATAATATTTGCTTTTACTGCTACTCAGTATCTTACTACTATGGTCTTCTTTTATTAGTATTTTCTGTTGTATTCTATTTTATATTTTTAGATATACATAACTTTCCATTTCTGCAAGGACATGGTTATTGCCCTCATGATTAGTTCTGTCTGTGGGAAGTATATGCCATTCCCTTGTTTGAAGTTCATTATTCTCTTATCGATTTGTGATGTTTGTATTTATTGGATACATTTTATACATAAATTGGCAACTATAATATCTGAAATGCACATCGTGCAGATACAGATTCTGGTAGTAGTTCTGGTAGTGAATCCGGTGATGTGAAAACAAGTCCAGTAAATGATGCAAAGGTATGGTTTTTATCAAGTGGAGGATTTTATTTGGTCATCTGTTATTCTTTCACTGTTGACTTTGGTTTTGTAATTGCTGATGCTGTTCTGAATCTATTCTATGATTTCTTTTGCTACATGATTTTTGGTTTGGGTTCTTCTGCAGGAACCAGAAAATGTCGGTTCTGGGGATCAATTAGAAGAAAAGCCTAAGGCTACTGATCACCTTGAAATAAATCGTGAGTTCTTGTTTGTCTTTTTAATACTAATTAAATTAAAGGTGAAAAACATGATTTCCAGTTTGGAAAAAAGATTGCATTTCTTTCTATGAAAACTTAAACACTCCAAGTCTCCAAGCCTAGATGCTTTTTTGATAATTGCATTATGGTCAACAATATAAAGCGGAAGTTATTAGAGTTCCATATTGCCTAGATAAGGCCTTGATATCCTTATAATTGCTTGGAAATCCTTTCATTTGTTGAGCTATTTTATGGGTTAAGTTAGGTCTACTCAACTCTAATGAGAGTATTATCCAACTAGGATTAGGTCAAATTATCTGATTCAAAATTCAACCCACAATCAAGAGATAGCCTTTGTAATGTGGTTTTATTAGGGTTTGATTAATTTCTATTAATTAGAGACTCCCTCCATATCCTTTAAATAATGTTGGTGATGTGGGTTGTAATGCCAGAATGGAGTGTTGGGCCAGGACTGGTGAAGGGGCTATTGATCAGCCAGCCTGTTTGGGCAGTGGTGGGATATTAGAACATTTCCAATGACTAGATTTTTATGGTCTTGGTTCCTTGTGAATTTGACATGCAAATAGGGTAGGAAGGGACTTGCCAATAGAGCATCAAGGAAGGACTTACTATTGGCAAGGAAAGCAAGGATGTGTCGTGGCCTCAAGGGACCAATTGCCTTTCTAAATTCTCTTGACAAAAAATGGATCCCAATGATTCATATTTTTATTTATTTTTCTCCCCAATTATGCAAAATTTGAATTCCCTAAAAATCTAAATATGCAAAGTTCTCAATCATCAAAGCCTCAACATCCAAATTAAAATTTGAATAATTTCTAAGTTCTAAACTTCATCCCAAATAAAAATAACTTCATACTCCCAAAATCCACACTTAAAAGTTATTCCAAATTTTTTTGTTCCTTTTGTACACAATCAAAACCCACAATACATGTTCCTTTTCATTTCCCACAACTTTTAACTCATTGGTGGGTATGCCACTGTCACGGTCATCTTTCTCTCACATACCTTTAACATTAAGGCTATAGTTCGTTACCCACAAAAAATTGGGAAAGAAATTTTAAGGGTGTGTTTGTTTACCCATAAGTTTTATATGTGAATGTGTTATCATTGTGAGCTTTCATGTGAGTAAATGTTGCCAGAAAAGTGTACTTCTAATCTTATATGGTATTTGTTAAATTAAAAAAAATTAAATGGTTTTTTTAAAGCATTAAAAAACCATACACGTCTTAGTGAGACAAATCTTGTAAAGATGAGTTCATTCAGTAATGCAAAAGGATCATGCGAGAGAGTATTGTCCCACTGGGATTGTAGTTGAGTTAATCAAACACAGGATAAAACTAAATGCTCAAAAGTCTTTTTTGTCCCCATCTTCCTCTCGTCACCATCCTTCCTCGTGATCGCAATCTACTTTCTTCTTCCAGCACCGTTACTCAGATCTAGCAACATCAGATCTAACCACATCAGCAACAAATTTCTTTACAAGAAAAAAAGAAGTAATTCTTACAACATCAGAGTAGTCCAGTGTGATCAAATATCAACAATCCACTGTCCAATAAGAGTCCACCTACTCTTTGTTCAGATCTACTTGCTGATAGCCGCCAAAGTCGCCAACCTCCATGGGAGGTTGTCTTCAAATGTTGATTTGCTACAGGAACTAGCTCACTGTGTAGGAACCAAGATCATCACAGCATGTATATTGCTTCCATTGTTTGCAGACTCGTTGCCTTGTCATACCCAAGTTTCAGAGATTAGGGAAATATGTGAAGGCAAATTTGGCATATTAAAAATGTAACAAGGGTAGATGTGGAAAAAAATTCTTTTATCGCCCGTGTCCTTCACCTTTCAAATCTTTTTGTCCTTGAGACAGTCTGTATCCATGTCTTTACTCCCAAACCTTTTTTGGGCACCCTGTTAATGTTTCCGTGTACTGTACTCATAAAAACAGGCCGCCTTAGTGTTTGGTGATGGACTATCATGGTGACCTTAACCTAAATACGTTGGTTGTTGCTGATGTCTTCTAATTGTTGTAGGGAAAACCATTGCTGATATCATGGCATCTACCACCTATGCCAAAAATGGTATTTGAATATCTAGATCAAGAGCTTAGACTACTAAAGAATTTGTCAATTCAAAACAATGCTAAAAGTTTAACTTGATCTATAAATTGTTCTTTTCATCTGAATAGTCAAACATGAATGAAACCACAGAATATAAAATCAAGGAATGCCCTGCATCTTTTCCCCTCCCCGCTTCTCTATTTTCAAATGAGGTGATGATATATAGTGAAACCACCTATCGAGATTTAAGATATTAATTGGGGACTTTATTTTTATTATTACTCATGATAAAGCTTTCATCATCTATTCTTAATCATTGGACCTTTACCTGTTACTCCCTGCAGAATCTGTTAGTGGCTTAGATCAACTTGAGGATAACTCTCAGCATAAGCCAAGTTCTATTGATTCTGACTACCATCAAGATGGTAAGCTTGCGTGGTTTACTGAGGATACATCTTTTACTAATATACAGTACATGAACACATTATCTTATTTATGTTGCAGGAGACAGTGGTCCTACTGAGAGACGGGTCTCTCCTGATAAACTTTATCGAGTTGCCATCCTAAAGGAGAGATTTGCTGATACTATATTGAAAGCACGAGAAAAGACACTTGCACAAGTACATTTATATTTGAACTAACATGGAACATTATTCTCTATTAACGTGCCATTCTGATCTGATTTAATTTATTTGGTTAAATTTGGCTGAGCTCAGGATGAGAAAGGAGATCCAGAGAAGTTGCGCCAGGTTAGAGAAAAACTTGAGATGGAGCAACGAAAAGGTGATTTGGGTCTGATACATGAGTGCTAGATAAGAGTGCTGATGACATAATTGCTATCCAGCTAATGAGTTTTAACTAACCTGTATGCTGATCTAACTTGTTCATGAGCAGAAAAGGCAAGGTTACAAGCTGAAGCAAAGGCTGCTGAAGATGCTCGAAAGCGGGCAGAAGCAGAAGCTGCTGCAGAAGCCAAACGAAAGAGGGAACTCGAGAGAGAAGCTGCGAGACAAGCATTACTGCAGGTAAATAGGCAATCTCTGGCTTGCCGAAATGCATCCATTTGATTTGCCGTCTGCTCTAGATTTTATTGGGTTATATACTGGCATATGTGCAGATGGAAAAGACAGTAGAAATCAATGAGAATTCTCGGTTTCTCGAAGATTTGGAAATGCTTAGAGCTGTGCCTGCTGAACAATTGCCGAGCTCTGTCGATGAGACAAGCCCTGATCACTCTCAGGATGCCCTGGGGACTTTCAAGTTTGCTGGAAACAATCCCTTGGAACAGCTCGGATTGTATATGAAAGTTGATGATGAGGAGGAGGAAGGAGAGCCACCCAGTGTTTCAAACCCTGTGAATGATGTTGAAGAGGGAGAGATTGATTAAGTTACAGGTATTTCATCTGATGAACCGGGGAGAAAAGTATAATTATCTTCATCCATTGAAAACATGCCGACTCCTAGTTCTTTTAATGTTTTTAATAGTTAAAAATATTGAAGGAAAAAGAAAGAATAAAACGATATATAGTTCTCAAAATGCACTTAACCCATCACAGATGGGATGGAGCATATTTGCTTGTCGCACAATTCAGCCTATAGAATGGCAACATTATTTAGGGAGTTTTAGAGTGACTTTGTTTAGGTTAAGTGATATTTATATATGTTTTTTCTTGACATGTTACTTCATGTATATAAAAATTCATTATCATAGTTTTTTAAAGTGCAGAAATATTGAATGTGACGGATTTTAGGGAGGTTAGTGTAGGTCTATATTAGTATAATTTACACAACTACTTTGACTTTTAAGTTTGTCATGGAACGGTTGCAACGGTGGGCAATGATTGGTGTCTTGTATCTTTTCATTTTACTGGTCACTGGGCGTTAATGACTAATTTCTAACGACGTTCAAGTTTACCTTTCCTTTTTAGGGAAGGGGTTAGTTATGAAGGGTGAAGTTGTATATACACCATTCAAATATCAGATTCAGGGCATGATGTGTAATTATTTTAAACAATTATCCCGTCTGTTAATTCTTTAGTTCATCTTTAGCAACTAGTAACTTATATTCAGTTCCCTTCTAGGTTATGCTGCTTAAAAGATGTTTTTAGGTGTTTTCAATGGTTTAATTATTCGGTTAATTTGTATAGTTTTATCAAATTTTTAGTTAGACTAGTTTAAAGTTTGTAGTAGTAGTTGTTGTTGCTGTTGTTATTTTATTTTATTTTATTTTTTTTTGTGTACAGTTGTTTTTATATTAGACAAATATTGTTCATAAAAGGATAATAATACTAGGGAAATAGGTCAGGTGCTCTATGGTTTACGGTAATCCAATGATTTTAACCGTTGATTTTAATTTGTGTATATTTTAAAATTATTTTACAATTAAAATCAAAGGTTAAGATCATTGGATTACCATGTATATTGGAGCACCTGACGTGCTTCCTAATACTAGAATAGTTTACAATTCATTTTTTAGTAACTATAAAACAAATATTCTAAAAAGAATTTATATTTTTTCTTAAGAAGTTAGAATGGATTATTGGGAATTTAATTATATTTTAAATTATAAGAATTTAAAAATAAAATTTTGTTAAAATTATGAGACTAATAGAATAATTAAACATTTAACGACCTTAAACAAAAATAAAGAGACTACACACGAGTTTTGCGGGGAACCCCTCGACGATCTTCATGTATGATAAATACTCTTTAACATAGTAGGGGGAGCATCTAGAAAATGGTATCCGAGCTCAGTGTTGAGACTTTTCTTTTTTGAGTCAGTCTGTTCATCTGTTTTCTTCCTTGAAAATATGGGAAGAACTAATGCTCAAATCTCTTTGCCTCATCAAATGAATGCTTCTCAGGAGAGCGTTTGGATGATTCAGAATTCGTTGGTCCCTATATAAGTCTAAATTACCTCCAATGTTGCTGCATAATCCGTTTCAAATGACATTCTTTTAAAGCCCAGCTCCCAAGCCGTTCGCATAACCTCTCGGATGCCCCAGAGCTTTGACCGGGGCAATACAAATGTCGTCTAGGGGTGAGCACGGGTTACGGGTACCCGGTTACCCGTCCGGACCCGATCAGAACTAATTATATTTGTTTCCATACACAATGGTACTTATGCTTTCAGATCCAAGACCTTGTATTATGCAGTTCACCTAATGCTATAGTTCTTCATCTCCATGTGTATCGCTTCTTGGAAGCAAAACTGGTGTTCGACCCTTAACTCCATGCCACATCGAGATCGTAGTCGTCACACCATTACATCTAGATAAAGTGTGTGAAAATGACTATGCACGGTTGAAATGTCAGGAATCGGTAGGGGCAGGTAAGAGGAACCTTCGACTGACCCGTGTATTCGCCACGTATTCATCCTCGCTCGACCCACAATTCCTTTAATCCATTAGACTCAAATTCCTCTCCTATGTGTTCCGGGGGAAGGGTAACCTAAACTGGATCTACGTCGATTGGAGCACCACCATTGTGCCCCCGATTAGATGGGCCAACCCTAGGAGTGGTTGTGCTCGTCTCAACAAGTTGAACATGTAGCTGCATCACTTCCTACGACAATATCCTCCCATGTCCAGCAAACATCACTCGACATGCTCGTTGACTCGTCGTTACTGAGCCAAAACACCCTATAATGACATGACCTATCAGGCAACACACCAAGAAATCTGTAGGCAATCTTAGTGATGTGCATCCGCTCTGGTGGACGCATATTCCTAAGTAAGGTCATCTTCAAATCCTCTAGCGTTTCTACCGACATCATTTGGAGAATGGAACTCTACTCCCTCCGGACCTTCTCTCGTAGTGCCGTTTGGACACCAACCCACAAATATTTGACCCAAACCAGTCATATTGATACATAATTTTGTTAAAGAGAGGATAGGAAATGAAGTGGTGCGGAGCCATCCACCAGCTTGGTGGTCTTATACAGGCAATTTCTAGCTTATCTCCTTAGCGCAGGGAACGAGATGAAATAACACATATCTCGTTGCCACGACGAACGAGATGTAATGATGAAATTTTTTTACATGTCTCGTTAGCAGTGTGAACGAGATATATGTTATTTCATCTTGTTTTATGTGACAACGAGAAATGTAATAGTATGATATTTTTGTAATCATTTCTAATATATATATATATATATATATATATATATATTTGAATTTTTTTAAATAGAAAATCCTTGAATGCTTTATTTAAATGCATATAAATAAATTAAATATGGATAATATTTGTGTTTAAAATTAAATTTTAAATTTTGATGTACTAACAGTGTAAAGAGTTTTATTTTATTATTGGATAAGATTTACACGTTTAAATGACTTTTGAAATAGTGGATTTGAAAATTAATTATTTATACTAATATACTAATAAATTATTATTTGTTTGTGTATATTAGAGTTAATACGTATACTTGTATTCTTGTATAGCTAGTGTATGTGTATTGTATAATAAGAAGAGTGTAAATTATTCTCTATAATTGTAATTGAGTACAATTGAATACAATAACAAACTCATTTTCTCTCATACTTTACTCTTTCACTCTCTCTTTCTCTGTTACTCTATGTTCTTTATCTAGGGTCCAAAACCCATAGCTTGCTTTCTTTCTTCTTCTCTCAAGAAATATTGTTGAATCCCACCAGCCGCAACCATGGTAAACTGTAAATGGGTTTTTGTCACGAAAAAGAATCCTCAAGAGGACATAATTAGATACAAGGCGTGGTTGGTGGCTAAGGGATTCCAACAGAAAGAAGGGGTTGACTATGAGGAAGTTTATAGTCCCATAGTTAGACCAGTAACTATTCATATTATACTTACAATAGCTCTCACCCAAGGTTGGGAACTTAAACAATGCTTTCCTTAATGGAAAGCTCTCTGACGTAGTATATATGACCCAACCACCTGGTTTTCAATCGGATGAACCACACAAAGTCTGCAAGCTAAACAAAGCTATATATGGTCTAAAACAGGCACCAGGGCCTGATATCAGACTCTTGCTAGTACCTTGCATAAATTTGACTTCAAAAACACAACTCATGATGTGGCTCTATTTGTTAAAAGAACTATTACTGATGTTATTTGTCTTCTGGTGTATGTTGATGATATTATCATCACTGGTTCTAATACTAGTGAAGTCCAAACTTTGATTCAAAATCTCAATGCTATTTTTTCATTAAAAGATCTTGGGAAACTTAACTACTTTCAAGGCTTGGAGGTTATTTATACTGACACACATGGTCTGATTTTAAAACAAGAAAAATATGCAAGAGAACTCTTAGTAAAGGCTGGAATGGCTGATTGTAATCCAATGCCAACTCCTATGATATCTAATTTAAAACTATATTCCAATGATTCAGAAAAAATTTGAAGATCCAAGACGATTTACAATACTTTACACGCCCTTATATTTCTTTTGCAGTAAATAAGTGCTCTCAGTTTATGCAGAACCCTACAGCTGAACATTGGATAGCGGTTAAACGAATCCTTAGATTCATACAAGGTACACCAAACCAAGGGATGTTCTTTACTAAATGTGTTGATTTTAGACTGCTTGGTTTTTCTGAGATCTTGATGACCGAAGGAGCACAATTGGTTATTGCATTTATATGGGAGAAAACTTGATCTCATGGAAGTGCACCAAGCAAACTAAAGTAAGCAGATCCAGCACAAAGATAGAATATAGAGCCATAGCAACTACATAGACAGATTATGGCAATACAATTGTTATTAAAGGAGCTGCAAATTCCTCAACCTTGCTCACCCATAATTTATTATAATAACCTAAGTATCTGTCATTTATCAGCAAATCCAATTATGCACAGCAGGTGCAAGCACTTAGAAGCTGATCTCCACTTTATTAGAGATCTAGTAGCTTAAAGAAAATTGTTTGTTACACACATTAGTGCACAGAATCAGGTAGCAGACATCTTGACCAAGCCCTTGTCAATAAAATTGTTTGATAGGTTTAGGTGCAAGCTTAGGTTAGGGAATACCCTACCCAAACCTTGAGGGGGTATTAGAGTTAATACGTATACTTGTATTCTTGTATAGCTAGTGTATGTGTATTGTATAATAAGAAGAGTATAAGTTACACTCTGTAATTATAATTGAGTACAATTGAATACAATAACAAACTCATTCTCTCTCATACTTTATTCTTTTACTCTATCTTTCTCTCTGCTCTTCATCTAGGGTTCCAAAACCTATAGCTTTCTTTCTTTCTTTCTTCTTGTCTTAATTTTCATATCTTCCTATTTTTATTGTTGCTAGATTTCTAACAGTTGAAAACTCTTTTTATTACTATGGATGAAAATTTAAATTCTAAAAGCAAATAAAAAAATATGAATAATTATAAATGAATTCGAAAGCATTATTATAAAAATAGTCAATGAATATATAAAAGGAAATAAATCACAATAAATATGCATGATATTGGAATTGTGCATGAATGATTGAATGGTAATTTTATAATGCATGTGCAATAAATGCAATATCAATCACAATTAATTTTAGAATAATTTTTTTAAATAAATAAAATAAAATTAATATTTATCAAACTATACATTTCTGGACATATTTACAAAAATATTTTATATTAGCAGTATCGGTCCAGATCGGTATTGAGTTATTTTTAATATCGGTCCAGACCGGTATTGGGCAATTTTTTTTAAAAAATAAAATATATCAGTGCCGATCCATCATGGACCGGTATTGAATTAATATCAATACCGGTCTATGATGGATCGGTACTGATTCAAAAATTAATTAAAACAATAATGGCGTTTTTAAACAATAATGATTACTTTTCCAATACCACTCTCTTTCTCTTTTAAAAAAATTAATAACGTTTTAAAACAATAATGATTACTTTTTAATAAGAATTTAAAACAATTAATGACATTTTTTTTAAATAATTAATTACTTTCCCAATACCGTTCTCTATCTCTTTTAAATGTATTACTATTATTAGTAATATTTTCAAAAATTAATTTATTCATTTAATAATTAATTACTTAATTGCTTTCCTAATACACACTATCTTTCTCTTTTGAAAATATTACTATTAATTATTTTTTGTGACAATTAATACAAATGATTAATGCATATAATATGCTTTTATGTGGAAAATTTCAATGTTTAAATTTTGAAAAAAAAAAGATAAAAGAGAAAGAGAGTGATATTGGAAAAGTAATTAACTACTTTTAAAAAAAAAACGTCATTAATTGTTTTAAATCCTTATTAAAAAGTAATCATTATTGTTTTAAATCGTCATTAATTTTTTTAAAAAAAGAAAAAGAGTGGTATTGAGAAAGTAATAAATTAATTTTTTAAAAAAAACATCATTAATTGTTTTAAATCCTTATTAAAAAGTAAACATTATTGTTTTAAAACGTCATTAATTTTTTTAAAAGAAAAAGAGAGTGATGTTTGGAAAGTAATCATTATTATTTCAAAACATCATTAAAAATGTTATTAAAAACGCCATTATTGTTTTAATTAATTTTTGAACCAGATGGACCGGTACTAATATTAAGCCAATACCGGTCCATACCGTTACTAGTGTATTTTTTTAAAAAAAATTGGCCAATATTGGTCCGGACGGATATTGAAAATAACCGAATATTGGTCTAGACCGGTATTGCTAATGCGATACATATTTGTAAATATCTTCAAAATAATGTAATTTGGTAAATATTAAATTTTTTTATTTATTTAAAAATTTTTTTCATTAATTTTATCATGATGTGCAAATCTAGAGAAGAGTGGTTTTATTTATAGGATGGATAAAATCATGAAAGTATAATAGAACTCAAATGTGGCAAATTGTTACTACTTATGGTTTTCTAATCATGATTAGCAAAGGTTTTCCTTGTTATTTTAGCTTTTATTTTCATTTATGAATTCTTATTAAATTAAAATATAATATTAAATATTATAAATATATAATTATAAAGGTTATTTATGTATATTAAATTAAACACGGTAATTTGTATTATAACTATCTATAATTAATTTAATATAGTCGTTAAAAAATAGAACACTTTTAATTTTTAACAGTATATAACTGAAGGGTTAGTTAAAAACGTTTTCGCTGCTTGTAAATATTGTGAATTTAAGTTTTGGTTCTTTGAAAATTTTAAAAAAATCTTAATTACATTCTAAATGTTAATATCTCATTATTTGAGAATCAATTTTGTAGATATGATATATCTTAGAGAGCCCAAGAAGAAACAGAAACCCAGTGGCACACTCATCAGACATCTTCCCCTTTGTTTCAAACCTGATCTTGTTAGCTCTGGATACATCGATTCTCGATTTTTCCAACTTCCCTTCCCACCAATTCACATTCTCTTTCTTCTTTTCTCCTTCTCCATACTCAATCCCAAACCTCACCATTTTGCAATTATTTTCCCCTCTTCCCCAAACCAACGCCACCACCACTTCACTCCCTTTCTTGGTCTATTTAAGCAGCAAAAAATATCTTGCACGCACCATACCCTCCCAAATCACACGAAAGAATCAGAATAAGACCCTCGGAATATTCCAATTTAATAAAAACAAAAAAATTTCTGTTACTACTTAAATTTCATTCTTGTGAAGCAACCAAATATTTCTAGCAACAATGGCAATAACCCTAGGGTTTGAATCCTATGCGGTGCTTCCATTCTTTTTAATGTTCGTCGCTATCTATCTCAGTGGCTATTTCGTAATTTTCCGCAATTGGAGCCCTAAGATCCGACCCGAATCATCCAGCTGCCTCATATCGTTCTTCCACGGCACCCCCGCCGCACTTCTCGCCTCCGCCGCCATCCTCTCCGATCCCAACCGTGGCTTCGCCGCCGCAAACACCTCCTTCCAGAAGCTCGTCCTCGACTACAGCATCGCCTACTTCCTCACGGATCTCCTCCACTACCTCGTCTTCTCCCCAACCGACGTTCTCTTCATCGCTCACCACCTCGCCACCTTATTCGTCATCGCCACGTGTCGCCACGTGGTTTCTCACGGCGCGTTTTCCGTTCTCTTCCTGCTTCTCCTCGCCGAGGTCACCAGCGCGTGCCAGAACGCCTGGACACTTGCCGGCTTGCGTCGGAAGGAGGATCCTTTAGCGGCGAAGGTGTACGACGCGCTTTCGCCGCCGTTCTACGCTCTGTATTCGGTGGTGAGGGGTTTCGCGGGACCTTACTTTGTTTATGAGATGGTTGTGTTCTATGCGAGTGGGCGCGGTGATGGTTTGGTTCCCAGGTGGATTTGGGTTTCTTGGGCGGTGGTTGTTTTGATGGCAATTGTTGTTAGCATCTTGTGGATTTGGAATCTCTGGGTTGAGCTCTACAGAGATAGGACAAGGAAATTACAAGAGAAGATTAGATAGTGGTGGTTATGGTTTTTTGTTTTCTGTATCAATTTTTAGAATTAGGTAGCTAGCCCCTCTTTTGTTTTGTTTAATGATTTGAATTATTGTAACAATTCTAAGTGTAATTTGTTGATTGCATTGACAATAACTATGGCCTTGGTGGTTTTACCTTGGTGGTGTGTGTTATTCAGGAACTGAGGGTAATTAAATTTCTTAAATGTTTGATTTTTAAGCCATTAAGGATAATGATTGGTTTTGTCTTCAATCAAAGGTATCATGCTGGTGAGTCAGAGAGTTATTTGGACTTGGTGCATTTCGCATTGAAAATTCTAGGGTTAGTTTTTCATTCATTGGCTCGTGTGCTGGGGATTTTTCAATTTCATAGAGTTTTCAAATGCCTCACTCACCCAGCACTGCAACAAATACTTTGTTGATGAAACATCTCGAATTGTATAATGAAACGTCTTATGATGTCCGGCTGAAACCAATTGAAAAGAAAATACCGGGATAATTGCCCACTTGCCCTGTCAATAGGGGTGGCAAAATGGGTTCGTGAATTTTCTTTTATGACAAGTTAGGATATGTATTCAAGCACAAAAGGTTCATCTCCGGTTATTCAACCATTTTAATTGTGGGTCGAAGTTGGGTCGGGACTGGTTGGCTTTACTGAAAAATGGGTTGAATTCTTATTTATAAAGAAAGAAAATGATAAAAATATGAGAGTGATTATTGCTCCTCATCCCCAACCGGCCACCCCAATCCTCACTGCTAGGGAATAGTAAGCATCATCTCCATTCTCCATCTCTTATTCTCTTCGGAGTCCCCACGAGATTCACATTCCTCACAAACGGGATCCACGTTCCCCACAAGAAGATAATGTTAGAGGGAAGCTAATCCACTGCAAGCACGACAAATCGAGGTTGAGACACACAAAAGTAGAGAATGACGCGACGAATTAGAGAATGGTTGAGGAGAGCATTGACACAAGAGTTAAATAAATGATGAAGGAGAACAACAATGCGGCGAATCAGGGGTCGGCAGAATAAGCATCATCGTATTGATGCAAGGGATGGCGGAGCAATTAGTAACACAACGAAGTAGTGACGAAAGGAGCAGAGACATGTCAAAGTCGATAATGACATAGCAGAAAATGATGGAGGAGGAATATGCAGAGCAATATTTGTGAAGAAATCAACCAAAGCAAGAAATGAGTGATTGGGTGATGTTGCAGTGAGTGTGTAACTCTGAGAGGAAGGTCTGTTGAGGGAAAAAAATAATGAAATTAGGGTTAAATAGATTTACATACGTATGTACATGTGAAATGACTAAAAACATATAGTAGCTAGAAATAAAACCTTAAAGATAACTAAGGTAATTTACATGTTTTGGGATTCAACATCGATGGGGTAGGAATCCCCGCTTGAGTCCCTGAATCTATCTTCGTTGAATTCTTTCCCCACCTGTATCTATCCACAATTATGAATGGAAATTGAGTTATTCCTTAATCTAGGTAATAATTATATTTTATATAATGGTTGCTCGCGAGATGTTTGTTGCCGCCATAGTTATTAAACATAATTTACTGTTCAACTTTGTGCAATATGACATGGTTATGAAGTGGAATTATGCTAATATTGTTCCTATGCATATTTCTATTTGGGTTATTCATTTATTAGTTGTTATAGAGAGGGATAACTAATATTTTAGTCTCTAAGATTGGGGTCAAAATCAAATTAGTCTCGAACCTTTTTTTTAATTAAAATAATCCTTAAGGTTTTTTTTATTTTTCAAAATCATCATTTTGACAAAATTACCCTCACTTTAAAAATATATATATATTTTAATTTTTTATACCTTAAGGAAGAACACACATGCTTATGTATGAACAGAAATGCAGATTTTCATTTTATCTTTCAAACCTCTTGTTGGAAAAAAAATCTTTCTCTTTCCATCTATTATCACTCTCAGAGATCTCGAACAACTCTAGCTCTAAGTAAAGCTCTAAGTTAGATAAAATGACGAATACTTTTCAATAATGCATAAGCACCCATTTTAATCAAAGTTTCAAACTAAACTCTTTTAAAATTAGTGTTTTAGCAAAATCTCATTATCCTAATAAAATTTCCATAACAAAAAGTTTCAATGAAAAATAACATACAAGAAAAAGAAGATCCCACCACCCAAACCTTGCAAACTCAAATCAGAACTCCAGTCTTCCTCATTTTCTTTCTTCTTCTACTTTACACTTTTTATCTCTCTGGCCATCCTCTACTTCCTCTTTTTCTCTTCTTTACTCTCCACACAAGACACAAATCTAGGTTCCTTAGCTTACCCACCTTCCTCGCCATGGTTTGCTCAATCAGCAAGGAGAAGCTAGTGGCGAAGTCATTGGGGACGAAGATTTTTTGGGAAGGAGGCTTGAGCCAGGGCCTTGCGGTGGAAGATGAGGAGGTCAAAGAAGGTAAGGCGCCGTGGGACAAAGTTGTTGCGAAAGAGAAAATGTGAGGCGAGGAACATCGTTGGTGTTGGCGTTGATTGGGAGCACGTTAGGGTTTGACACTCAACATGATCCATATGTGTGCTGAGAAAGGAATTGTAGCAGAGATTTGTTTTTTTTTTTAAATTAGGGCAAAATGGTAAAAATGATCATTTTAAGCATAAATGATAACTTAGTGACTATTTTGATGAAGAAAAAAGGTTTAGAACCAATTTGATTTTACTACTAATCCTTAGGGACCAAAAGATTAGTTATCCCTTCTAGAAATACTACTAAGTCAGATGTGACCATCTTTGTTGATATGTCAAATTAGATTTAAAAATCGCGGAGAAACGAAAAAGGCTATTAGAAAGCTGAATGGTGTCCATGGGAAAAGAGGAAATTGGAAAACTTCATGCCAAAATTTAAGAGAGGGGCTGAAAGACAAAGAGGATATGATGGAAGAAGGAAATGACAATAGAGCAAAGGGCAGCGCATATTAAAAAGGATATACCTAGAAGCGTGGAGACTAAAACTCTGAAAGGAAAAAGAGGGAGGAGATCGAAAGGGGGGTTGGGAGCTGAAAACAAAAAAATGGTGGTCACTAACTAAAAGAGAGCTACTTCATAGCTTAACAAGAAAGGCTATTATTGAAGTTGACGTCTTTAGTACTCAGGAGGAGCTTCATGCAAGAAGCCTGATCGATGATTGTGTTAACATGATTGTCTTTAGAAACTTGGTACAAGCTTTGGCTGAATAATTCACCGGTATAGGAAGATTAGAATGCAGAGATTTAGGACCCACAAATGCCTCATAACTCTGGAAAATGAGGAGCTTTAGGAAGTAGCAATGAATAATAATTATTTGATGAAGCTAGTCCTGCAAGATGATGTCACAGAAATTAAAAGTTTATGTAGCATTGCAAGAATTCTGATTAATAGTTATTAATGGGAGCTAATTAATGAATGGGCCAAAGTAAATATTGCAAACATGGAGGAAGAGATCTAGGTTAAATAATTTGAGGCGAAAAATTTATAATGTGCAAGAAACAAGGATTGCATAGGAGAAACAACTAATTCGATTACGGAAAGAAGCAAAGAGACTAACAATAAGGTCGTTCACTGGGCAGCCATGGAGAAAATTTCAAATTCGGTTTCGATGGTGGAAGAGTCCCGCTTAGGGGTAGAAGAAGTTTTAAATGCAGTTGAGGATCCTATAATTAATGACATAATTAATAGGAAATTGAAAAGTTTGTTTAGTATAATTAAGATAAGCGTGCGTGACGAAGAGTAGGATGTGCAAAGAATGCATGTTGAACATGCGCTGTTTGAAAGGTGGGAGGACTTTATCATACGGGATTGGGATGAAACAAGAAGTTGGAACCCATAATTTTCATAGCCCAAGTATGTCAAGTGGGCCACATAGATGCCAAGAAGAAGGATAAGGTAGTGCATATTAGGCCAGGTGAGAAGGAGTTAATTTGGGATGGTATATATTGATGTAAGGTGGGGACTCTGCCTCATTAAATTCATACCCCTATCCCCATGGATTCAGGCCATGTACTGCAAATGGATACATTCACATACATAAGAACTTTTTCTCAAAGCTACTTATGGGTACGAAGTTGTGATCCTTTGCTTGATGAGTTATAGCGAAAGAACATTGATGAGTAGTTGTTCTCAATCGGTGAAGATAAATAAGAAATTAAATGCTAGCATATCCTTTGACAAAAGTGATGAAGAGGTGTTGCTCACGATTTTTATGGGCAAAAAATGAAGAAATGGGAAATCTCGGGCAAACCACTTTTTCAAAGGAGAAAGGAACATGTGAAATGTATGCACGCACAAAAGTTTCATGGTGGCTTAAAATTGTAAAAAATAATGATAATGTCAGGCGTCAAATCTCTCCCTAAATGAAGATTGTTCTATTGAATGTAAGAGGTCTAGGGGTACAGGAAAGTCGAAGATGATTAAGAGGGTTAGGAGAAAAATTAATATTGATTTTGCTGATGGGATGATAGAACCAAAAAGATAGTATTGACACTTGATATTAGATTAATATCGATAAGAATTAATCTACGTGTATCATTGTACACCTCCATACGCCCATTGTCTTCTTCTACTATTTTTTCATGTGTTGTGGTACACTATTTATGTTCTATACGTAACTGTTTTTATGCTATCATATGTTGTATTAATGTGTTTTGTGAAGTTTTCTATGGTGATGTTTATATTTTCATGTTGTAAATAGGATGTATGGAGGTGTACATTGGTACATGTAGCATTACTGTATCGATAAACAAATCAAGTTAGTTTTGTTTTTGGTTTTATGTTTTCTTGTTGTAATTTAGAGTAGCATATATTTGTTGAACTATTCATGCATTATGGTAGCTTTTGTTTCTGTATTGTTTACGTCCTTGAAGTCTCCCATCATCATGTCCCTACCTCTGAGCTTGCATGAGTTGTAACATATGAAAAAAATGTCAATGCTAATGTGCTTCAGACTTTTTTTCTGCTGCTGCTGAAATGCGCCGTTGGCGATAAATGGCTGAGTGTGTGAGGGTGTCAATGTCATTATAGACAAGATCTGAACAAAACGCAATATGTCAGAAAGGTAGTCAAATGAGGTTTATTAATGATAGGCTTATTAATCAGGTGGTAATAGAGATTAAGCTACTGAGTTGGGCTTGTATTGTTCGCAATGAGCTTTCATGGGCTTGTAGTTAGCATGGATGTTCTTGACAGATAATAAGTAAGCCTTGATTTCATACCCAAAAAAATATAGGAAAAATTACCAAAACTACCCATAAAAGTTTCGGATGTTGACAAAACTACCAACGAAAGAAGGAAACGAACTTTCTACCCATGAAAGATGGCTTCCATCGAACAAACGTTAAGTTACTATTAATGACGTTAAGTGGGTGTGCCAAGTGTGATGTTAAGTACTGAGTTATATGGGAAGACTATGCCATGTTCAGAAGAGTAGGTTAGAGAGGGAAAAGAGAGAAAGCAATTATTGGAGACCACACCCATCAGGGGATGTTCAAGGTAACATATATGAGGTTTCTATGCATCCGGTGAACGTGAGTTTTGATCTGGGAAAGAGAACTTGTACATGCAAGATGTGGTAATTAACTGGCCTAGCATGTAGGCATGCTTGTTCTGCCGTTGCTTGTTCTGCTTATGAATGGACTATCCAACCTATCTCAAGCCAAGAATTTTGGCATACTGGCAACTATGCACCTCTATTGCCATCGGTTTATAGGAAGAAAATTGAAAGACCTACTCTCAGGCAATATACTAGTAGGGATGGCCGTCAAATAAATACGGATCCTCATAAAGCAAAGAGAAGATATAGCCAAATCACATGCAAATACTGCTTTAAGGTATAATTTCCATATATGCTAATACAATTTGTGAAGATAAAGTAACAATTAGCTATTATACTTTGCCGTATTTCAGAATGAACATAATAATAGGGGCTGTGACAAGAAGAAGGAAGCCATGGGAAGAGGTGATGCAGGAATCTCTGGGGCTGGTGCGCAAGTAGAACTGTAGTCAAACGAGCAGGCCTAGTCCCTTTAGGCATGTGGGTTAAACGGGATAGCCTATTTAGCCCTGTTTTAAACGTTCTGAAAAAATCAAGCTTGGCCCATTTTAGGCCAGCTAGCGAGTTAAACGGTTTGACTCGTTTGTTTTTTGTGAAAATGGAAAACATGTAAAACAAAACAGTTTTTGGTCCAAAAGATCCAATTTTGGCCCAATCTTTTTTTTTAAAAAAAGGAGCCAACTATGTGCCAAGTTCAATCATCTAGAAGTGCATAACCTATTTCAATGGTCAAATATTACAAAATTCAAAGTCTAAACTCCACAATCCATACAAACTTAATGCTTCTGCTGTTCTACATATGTCTTACTCTGACTATTGAGTATTGACTACATCTAATAATTAATTAATAAACCATTAAACATTAACATACTAATGTAACAAAATGTCAGAAACCATTACAGTATTACATCAATAAACCATCACAACTCATGGTAAATCATAATATGACTATTCTTAATAAGTAAATAGATTAGTAATGCAATCCCAATTTCAAATTATCAAAGTCTTTAATCCATTAACTTAGAAGTCTCCTACAATTTCAAGGACAAATTATCAAATTCAAAATCAATTAATGAAACTGTGAGAGAAACATAATAACACAACAAAAGAATTAAAACATGTAAGCGTTTGGAGTTTATAACTATTGAAAACACTAATAAAATACCAGGAGTCATATTAATTGAATCCCCTTTATTTTTATAATTCTGTCTTTCTCATTGTCATTGTCATTTTCAGAATTAGAAATTTCAGAATCTACAATTTAAAATGAGTTAGACATAAATAAGAAAATAAAACAAAAGCAATATAAAACTAACTTAAAGGGTTATAAGTTAGTAAATTAAGTTTAGAAAGTGAATTATCATCTACTTTAAATCTATGGATCCTATTTTGTGCACAAATGAGAGCTTGCATATTTTTACTGGAGAGAAAACTTCTATACTTATTTAAAATATGAGAACCAATAAAAAAAGCCGACTCAGAAACAACTGTAGTTATAGGAATGCTAAGTACATCATAAGCCATGTTTGCTAAATCAGGAAAACAGTGGTCTTGAGACCGCCAATGTTGCAAGACATCTATCTTGGAGTTCATGTCAAGAGAAGTCTTATCCAAATGGATATCTAAAAGAAGTCTTCATGTGTGATGCACTGGGCTGAAAGTTTAAGTTTCTCAACTCCTACGAAGAACAAAATATGATAAAACATTTCAAAATAATCTCAATCATAGAATTGTAAAAAAAAAACCATATATTAATATGAAACATGAAAAAAAACTTAATCATACATCAGGGAAGTCAAATGCTAATGTATCATCCCAGTAGATGTTGAACTGCTCATTTGAACACTAGAGGTACTGGAAGAAGTATTATGTGGCTCAATTCTTGAATATACTTGAAACAATGAATACAATTTATTGTTGATGGTTGCCAACTTCTCACACGTAGTTAAAGAATTCACTTTATTCAAACTAAATATATACTTCAAGCTTAATCTGAGAATCAAGAATAGCTCTTAGAGAGAATTATGGAATAATCATCTTGATACTTATCAAATTTTTCTTTCATTAGACGTACCATGTTCCTTATCACCACATCATATATGTTTGAAAATTCTTTCAATAAGCACTCAATCTTCCATATTTGTATAAAATACAAATTTGAGGTGGGTAAGATTGGCCAGACATCAAAGTAGTGATTTTATAAAATGAATTTAGAAATTTCCAGATGTCATTTCTTGTTTTTCACTCTTCATCAGATGGACAAGATCTGAAATTGCGATCCTTCAAAGAGAGTCTAACAAAACCTCGCTCACATTTCAAAGCATTATTCAACATCAAGAAAGTAGAATTCCACATAGTAGGCACATATAAATTTAATCCTATATTAGACATATCAAGTGACTTAAGAACTTCCCTAAACTAGATAACTATTGATTCAGAGGCTCTCACATACCTAATACTATCCAAATATTTTGCAAAGTGAAACTAACAATCTTTAATCCATCTTAAACTATCAAGCTCAAGGTGTGAGCACAACACCTCACATGTAAAAATAATTCTCCATTACGCAATAATCCATCATCTAAAAGGATGTTTCTCTTTAGCAATGTTTGCATGCTATCATTAGATGATGCATTGTCTAAATTTATGTAAAATATTTTTTTCTCTATGCCCCATTTAGCTAAGAACTCGAGCACTTTGTTCTCCAATTCAAGTCCAGTATGAGGATGATGCATGTGAGAAAAACAAAGGATCTTACTGTTTAAGTTTTACTTGGAATCAACATAATGAGCTGTCAAAGTACAAAATTGCTATTTGTACACCAAATTTAGTTACCAAAATCAGCCACCAATATAAAAATACATATATACTCAACAATAACAAAAACAAAATAATCAATCACAATCTCACTTTATTACACGCGCTTTCACGCTCAACGTATACGTGCTTTCCATTCCTGCTCTCTCAATCACCCATTATGGTCGGTGTTTGTATTTTCTTCTTCTCTCTCCACATTTGGTCTTTATAACTGAACACTCAGTTTCATATATTCTTCATTCTCAATTTTCAATTTTTTTTTTATGTGACACTTTTATATTTTTCCTTATCTTCCTTTTGAAAGCCACATACTTGTAAAAATGTTTAAAATTTTTTTTATCATTTTTATTTTATTTTTTTGTTTGACCACACCCCTCTTTTTGTTTGTTCCCTTCATTAAAGCACAAAAACCACTCCTGATAGTACTTTTTTTTTCTTTCTATTTAGTTATTTCTTTTCATTGATTAGTTGTTCTTAACTAGTTTGTTTATTGAGAATTAAATTATTATATTTTCTAGCCTTAATGTCTTAGTTTATAATTGTAAAATTTCTTGAAAACTTACATGTAATTAATGCTAAACTAAAATGTTTAACATGTATGTGCAATATGAAAACTTTTATTTGAATTATTGAGTTTGTTTATTACTTTGAATGCGTTTGATTATAATTGAAATTGTGTAGTACAATTTGAAACATATTTGATTATAATCTTATATATTATAGCATGATTCTAAACATTGAATTGAATTCTTGGAGAATGTTTGATTATACTTATATATTATAGCATGATTCTGAACTTTAAATTGAATTCTTGAGTTTCATTATCGTAATTATCGTGTTTGATTATAATAAGATTTTCTAAAATAATTTGGAGTATGTTTAATTATAACATAATTATAACAAGTGTTTAAACTTTTATTTGGATTTTTTATTTTGATTATTATATTGAGTGCGTTTGATTATAACTGAATTTTATAATTCAATTTAGATGTGTTTGATATATTATAATATGAGTTTGAACTTTCATTTGAATTTTTTATTTTAATTATTAACTTGAATGTGTTTGATTATAATCCAATTTTGTAATAAGATTTGGAAGGTGTTTGATTATTTTTGTACTATAGCATGAGTTTAAATATCATTCTTATCTTGTGTAAATTTTAGTAAGTGATATATTATGCATAATCAAACACTTAATTATTTCAAAACTTAAAAGAAAAGATAATAAAAAATAATTTTTTACAATTTATGTCTTTATGCTATATCCAATAAGATCGATTCTTACACATATTATTTGATACTTAAGTTGAAAATAAAACCAATATAAAAATTAAAAAAAAAAAAGTAATATGAATAAATTGCAGTGCCTTAAATAATTAAGAGTATAACTATATAGAAGTAACACCGACGCATACATATGATTTACGGAAGCTATAAGTATATAAACATATACGGTAGCATTTAAAATTCATTAATGAAAGTGGGTATATTATTTTGGCGCGTGAAGTGTTGATAAAGTGACTTATGTATATTATATGTATACGTATAAAAGTATAAAAATACATAGTGACTGATTTTGGTTGCTAATTTTGGTGTGACCTAGAATAACTCGTCAAAGTAATGTAACCCTTTGTTGAGCATGAGATCCAAAGTTAAACAGACCCTACTTCGTGGTTTTCCTAATTGCAATTTTAACTTCTCCTTTTCAGCCATATAAAATTTCCACACATCAGAAACAATAGTGTTTCTAGAAATCATTTTGGCATCTTGAAGTACTTGAAGATATCTCTTATTCTTCTATACTCGAATAAGAAAAAAGCAAATCATGTTCTATGATTACAATTGCAATCGTAAAACTATAGGATCTATTTGTCGAGCTCTTAACGTCCCACTTTCATCAAGCATCATTTTCCGCAAATCATAAAAGTTAGGCAATTCACGACACATAGGATATGACATTTTAAGGTAGAAGTTCCATGAGCACCATCTCCACCTATGTACACTTTGCCACAATCATTACATTTGGACCTTGTTTTACCATCTTTCCTAGGTCCTAATTTAGTAAAACTATCCCATACAGAAGATGTATTTGACCTTTTTTTCTTTTCTTAGAATCAGATTTATTAACAATAATAGGTGGAATACTTACAAGCGGCGGTGGTTGATCTACTTCAGTCAAAATTTTATCTTGATCAAATTTATAATCAGAATTTGAGTCCAAGAAAATGTGCTCCCTTATATACTCATTCATTTGTCAAACTGAATCAATGGTCTTAAATTAATCTTTAAAAAAGGAAAACAACACAAGCATTGAGTAATGAGAAATCGAGTATTATAAGTAAATTAATTAAGATTATGAACTATGAAATAACAAGTAATCCACCACCCAACTGCATTCATCAATAAATAAGTTATTGAGCTTAAAATCATAAGAAATATATTGGAAGTTATTTATTAATGGCTAATGCTTTTCGGTTTAAAATTTTGGTACATTCATAAGTCACGATATTAGATGAGAGGAGAAATCGAGTATCACGCCTTTACTTTAAAGAATTGTTATCACATTAGTCACATTTAGGTATAAGTTATAATTATTAAGTCAACAATTCAAACAAAATTCAAATCTTAAATTTAGTACTATCTCTTGATTGAACACATCCCTTGGAAGCAACTAAAAAATTTATATTAGCTAAGTGTTACAACTATGCAGCAATGGATTGGTATGAAAATTTTCAACTTTGTTAACATCTATTGTGTATCTTCTACCATTTTAATTTTCTACGAGTACAATGTTACACAATTGAATCTTGTGTCAGGATGAGGTACCAAAATTATAGTTGAAAGAGTGAAAATAAGAAAAAAAAAGAAAAAAATCAAAAGAAAAAATAGAAACCACAACTCAGCAAGCAGATGGAACGAGATTTCGTTGAAGCAACAGGAAACTTCAAAGGATTTTGCTGGAGCAACTTGAAAGATGTGCTCTGTTTGTCAAAATTATTCAAACGACATTAAACGGGAGTGCCAACTGTCATGTTAGTTACTAATGTTTGGGTATTTTTGACAAAAAGAATTCATCATTCATGAAAAAAAAATTATTTTCCTTCATTCTTAAGTAGTTTAGTCAGTGTCCGAATGTTTTGTGGATAGTTTTAGTATTTTTTTGAATAAATTTAAGTGTACACATATCCAAACAATCCATGTGTTTTCACACCAAATAGATTCACTCGCTAAGAACAAAAATAATGAAGTATAGCATAGAAAATTTGAGTCACAATAAAAAAATAAGAGTTATTTTATCGGAATGAATGTTTGGATGCTTGTACATGTAGTGTTACCGTATCATATGTACCTAGTAATTTTTTAAAAAATTTGGAGGGCCATAACCCCTTGTCTCTTCTAAGATTTGCTCTTCTCATTAGCTACAACCATATAAAATGTTAACTAAGATGTTTTTTGTTTTTCTAATTTGCTAGCACAACAAGATGGTTAAGGGGTTAGAAGATTCTTGTTATGTTGAAATTAACCTCTAAAAAAGACAATAAATTCACATATGTAAATGAAATTAATTTCATTCTTATTTTGTTCTTGGTGTACTATTTTTATTTTTGTTTTTTCCATTCCCACATAAACTATTTTTTTTATTTACATTTTACAAAACTATTTTTATTCCTTTTTTTTTGGAAAATATTTTTATTTTTGTTGCAGTTACAATGAATTATTATTTTCCTTTATGCCTTTTATTGTGATTTTTTGAACCCATGATATTTTGGTTATAAATTTATTATTATTTTCTGCCCAACATTGTTTCTTATCCCATCAAAGAACCAAACTATTCACAAGCACATATCAAATAAAAAAATCTCAAAAAAGATTCTCCACATTAATCCTAATCACCCCAAACATACTTGAGTACACTGCGTGACAAATTTCTGAGCAGGCTGCGACTCTACACACCCTGGTCTGTGTGTGAGTTACAAACTACGACACCCATACCATGCGTCTCACTCCTCTTGCCGACACATACTTTCAGCATGTGCTTAAAATTTTTCCTTTAAGCATCATAGTATTACTCCAAAAGAAAACTATTTTACACTAATTTATAATTTCACATTCAGGATACTTAAGATTAAATAATTTTGGTCCTTATAAACTATATTAATAATTTTTTTATCGGTTCCAATCTAAGAGTCTCCCAAAAGTCGGGGCATGAGAGGGAACAAAACAAGAACAAATAAGCAAAATACACGCAAACAACTCAACTATCAAAATAACATCTTCTATCTTCTATCAATCTATAACACTAGTAAACCAGCTCTTTTGGAAGTTTTGAGATACTGCAAGCAAAAAACTACCAACCTATTCACCTAATCGCATAGTCCACATGCCTTTTCTTTAAGTATATTACATTAAATCATCTTTCCCAAATTTCACCTAACCCCGAAGCAGAAAATATCCCCTAACTGCCTATCGATTCCTAGCAAGATATTTATTTGAAAAGAGATTGAGCACCTGATATGATAAATCTTTTTGATAGTTTCAAACCGCCTTAGTGTTTCTGCACAGATTTATTCCCATTCTATTGTCATTGGAACTGTTATAGCGACATTTCCTGTTGTTCTTTCTCTTCCCGCTTAGAGTTGTCAAAATCACATATTCATCTTCCTCGAAAAATATGCCACCTTCTTGACAAACTTGCAATGTTTTTTTAGCTTCCTCAACATCCTTAATCTCCTCACCACCCCAGTAAAAAACTCTTTTATATCTTCTTCGACTTCTTCCGGCTTGTCCTCTATCTTGTTATCTGTCCATTATTTGTTTCTTTTGGTCTTTGATGTTGAACCCGTTCTTGTTCGTGCTTGATGGCAAATACTGATTCGCTTCCCTTCTTTGTTGTTTTCGGGTACCTCCTCAGCTTGCATAAAGTCTTCGAAGCCTGGTGGTAAGGAACGATCGGAGCTTGACTTGTTATCCATGTCTCCCCAGGGGACGTTCATTGACGAGCATAGCTCCAACCAACATGAAAACGGGCGTGTCGAGATTTAGAAAAAAATGTCCCAAAGATGCAACCAAAAGAAACCGAGAGTATTGAACTCAGGTCATTCTCCTTAGAAATTGAAAATTTAGACGTGTGATTGGTTGTGAAAATATCGGGCTTGCAATGATTAAGAGTTGTGAACGAGAAACGGAACAAGAAATAACTTGTATTGATATTAAGAAAATGTGCTTGGTCTTGAGTTGAAGTAAAATGTGTCATGATCACCACTAATTCCAATTATGAATGGTTGTTACGTATGGAATCAAACCCACTCTGTCAAATGGTCGAGTGAGGGGAATCAACCTCGTTCCGAAAGTCCTAGGCTACTTGCTAATGCGAAGGACCAAGGTCTTTGTGAACGAGAATAATCCATCTAGTTCACCTCATTAAGGTCCACTCATCACTAGCAAAAGCCTAACATCAACGAAACAATTTTAACCTTATCCTTAACCCATTCTTTTCCTTAGGGATTAGTGGCTAACATCATCCACACTTCAACTCATAACCAAGAAACAAGAGCACTACTCTATATCTATGAGAAATGATGCCCGAAATCCTTACGGAGTTCCGGACTCCCACAGGCAAGTGCACCAGATCGTATCAAGTAATAAAAGTGAGTAAGAGTTATCGTCCCACAAGGATTAACGAACTAAGCAATAATGATCAATTAATTCTTTAATTAAACAAAATCAAATATTAAAGATATGGTGAATCTAAATCTAAATCTAATCTAATCAAATCTAATTAAACTGAAATCAAATCTAACCAAATCTAACATAATCCTAATCAAATCTAATCATATAAAATCAAGCAAAATCACAAAAATCTCACAAAATCAATGAATAGAAAACTTGGACAGCAAGTAAACAAAGTGAGAAAAATCAATAATAATGAAGGACAAGCCAATGATTAAGAGATATTCACCCAAACACAACCCTAATTCAATTAATCATGTTACTTCTCATGCAAGCAATCATCAAATCACAAAGAACCCTAATTAACTAAACCCTAATCTTTTAGTGATTTAGTTTCTCTAATCATTATTAATTATCAATCTCTTGATTAACTAATTAAAATATAGGTTAAGACTAATCCTAGTTCAATTATGTGAATTACAAGAGGGATCAAAGATTAGTTTTATGTCACTTACTAATCTAACAAACCCTAATTGAGATTCACACAAATAATTGCACAATTAATCAATTCCTTATCTCTAATTCATTGAATAATCATGAAGTACAAGTCTCATACACAATCAATCTAGATTTCTCTCAAAATTACTAAATTGAAAGCAAATTTATTACCTCTCGGTCAAGTAAACTTTGTAATTGAAACAGAGAATTGCACTTTGAATTGAGAAGCTTGCAGTTGAAGAAAACTTGAAAATCACATTAGGAATCCATGCTTGGGATGAACAGAGCCCTCATCCCTAGGTTTGATGAGTTTAGTTACTCATGGTATTGAGCAACGAAACAAAACATAGGAGAGAATTCATGAATCCTAATTTGATGAACTAACGGAAACGTGATGAGAGAAAACGAGACAGAATGAGAAAATAGAGTCTGTGACAATGTAAACGTGAATGAAAAACTGACCCTTGACTTAACCTAAAACTTCCTACTTATACTAATTACTAAACCCTAATTAAATAAAAATTACCGATCGAA
Source organism: Stylosanthes scabra (assembly GCA_036250425.1). Taxonomy (NCBI): domain Eukaryota; kingdom Viridiplantae; phylum Streptophyta; class Magnoliopsida; order Fabales; family Fabaceae; genus Stylosanthes; species Stylosanthes scabra. The sequence continues at coordinate 54,512 of JASCZI010120939.1, read as the reverse complement.
ATAATTCTGCAGAGTCCTTGGGCCTTGGGTTGAGTAAACCATGTTTGGGCCAAGTCATAAAACTTGATCCAAACGTGGCCTTGTATTGATGAGGAAGAGGCTTGGAACATCACGTTTGGGTCACGTTTTGGCTAGGCCAAAAGTGACTCAAAACGTGGCCTTGACATGATGTGGGCATGGTGAGCTTTGTCTTGGCCACGTTCGGACCATGTTGTGACTTGGTCCAAACGTGGTTTCCTTGATATCTTGGAAGGTATGTGAGCTTGGTCTTGGTTTGGGAGGGTCACGTTTGGCTCAAGTATGAGACTTGGCCAAACATGACATGCTAAGGAGCTTGAGAAGCTTGGCACGACCTTAACTGAGTTACGTTTGGTCACTTGCATAGTGAACACCAAACGTGACTTGGTGGTGACAAAGGGGGCTTGATGAAGCCTTAATTGAGTCTTGAGAGGTCACGTTTGGACCAAGTTTGGGACTTGGCCAAATGTGACTTGGTGAGAAGCTTGGGAGGCCTTGGATGATCTTGGTGAGGTCACGTTTGGACCAAGTTTGGGACTTGGCCAAACATGACTTGGTGAGAAGCTTGGGAGGCCTTGGATGATGTTGGTGAGATCACGTTTGGACCAAGTTTGGGATTTGGTCCAAACGTGACTCATGATGGCCCAAGGTGATTTCTCTGTTTATTTTCTTCTTCTCCAAGTTATCTTCTGTTCTCTGCTCTTAATTTTCTTTCGATGTAATTCCTGTAAAAACATAACAGAATACTCAAGACAATAATTGATGAAGATTTAAATGTTTTGTCTTGAATATTTAGCTAAATCTCTACTAAAAGTATAGGAAATTAGAGCCTAAAACCATGAAAGATGCACACGCATCAAAAAACAAAATATAAAACACTTGGTATGCATAATAAAAAAGACACGATGAATAATGTAGAAACACAAAAATAAGAAAGCTACAATTGAGAAATAGAAATAGTAACAATAACATTAATTAAGCAAGATCAAAGAAACATTAAAACGTTAACATCAAGCAATTGCTTTGGCTAGTGTGGCTAAAAAATAAAGGGAGATCCTAAGAAGAATTAAACTAAGAGAGGAAATGGGGAAATATGAATTCCCAAAAAACTCTCCAAAAATTATTCAAGACTAATGATTCCCAAAAATGGATCACAAATGTGCATGTTTAGTTGTGGTAAAATCCATCCTTTTTATAAGCCTCCGTTTGGTTTGAAATTCCCTTTTTGACCTTCAAATTGAGTGTTGCTCATGTATACGTGCAGCTGAATGGAATACTTGTGTGGTCGCGCAGGTGAGAAGACGTGATTTGCACATCACTCCAGTGTGTGCGGCCGTATGGGGTACCTGTGCAGTCGCACAGATATGAACATATTTATATCATTTTGAAGCTCTTGATGTTAGTTTTCCAATGGCATTAGAACCATGTCATTTGGACCTCTATAGCTCAAGTTATGATCCAATTTGTGTGACGATATCAGGATTGACAACTTTAGGGAAATTCTGAGCACCGATCTTTGGATGCGAGTTCCACATAGAATCACTTAGAAATGGAGGAAATCTTCAACATGAAAGTTGTAGATATTGAATTCGTCTTTCCAAAGAGCCCAAGTTTGCTCCAATCCGATCACAGTTCCTTTTCTCCGCTTCTCATTCTTGCTTCTTTGTGAAATCTCTATTTTTGCATGCTTTCTCCACTCTTTCCAAACCATCCTTGCTTCATCCCTAAACCTTCAAACACTTAGAAAAATGCATCAAGGTATCTAACGGAATGAAAGTGGAATTAAATTGGCAATTTAAATCTTACAACATGCATTTTCTTATTTAAGGCACAACGAAAGACAGATTCACAAAGATGCTCATTCAATATTTATTTATGTGAGTTTTGGTTTGATAAATCCTCCAAGTTAAGCACAAAATAAACCATCAAAGATAGGTTTATCATTCATCCTTTACTGGTTTCATGGACCGCCTCTTCAATTTGACCACCGCAAAGTCTCACCTAAGTCTCTTTAATAACTTCTTCATAGTATCTGTCGTCAAATAAGCACCTAATAGAAACAAAATTCCCTTCTTTGTTACATATCTCCTCTTCTTGGATATGAAGGTGCTTTTTGTCATACACAGACCTCCCTGTATCTCCAATGCGAGTTAGTTGCACCTCATCATCAACCTTTACCATCAGTTTCCTCACCTCATTCGTCTTTTCCCATAAGCGACCTTTATCACCAAAATTTAGACTCCGGGCTTCTACCATAGCTCCAAGATTTTTGCTTTTGCATTTATCTTTCATTACATAGATTTCTCTAACAAAAACTTCATAGATGGTTTCATTTAAAATAAATTGCACTATGTCACTAATTGATGGCAGCCAAGTAGTGTCTACAACTACTTTGACCGAGTTGTAATTAGAATCGAATGTTCATCAAACGAAAGGACAATACCCCAAACTTATGCGATGCTATTAAAGTTTTCTCTATTCCACGCTTGGAGAAACATTCCGTACATCTCAATCCAAGCGATTCTTGACCTATTTACTTCATTATCTGACCAATCCCGCACTTCACCAAAAAGGTTTAAAAGGAATGGCGAATTTAGAGCCTCAAACTTACTTTCCATTAAATCAAAAGTCAACACCATCTTAAAAGATCCCATCGACTTAATCCCCACCAAAGATGGCCAATCATCAAATAAACTTGGTATAATATTGCTTTTTAAGGGCATCACTTATTTGCCTAATAACAATCTACTTATTTTTTTACACATTTCTTGGTCAATAACTCCTTTAACCATACTTCGCGACAAATAATCTTCAACATCTAGGTCATTTTTTGCACTACAATCCCTACTTCCTTCTTTTCACCTAATATCAATACGACCTCCCAAAATTTTTCTCTACAACATTACCATTGTCCATAAAATAGTTCTTCTCGAGCCTTGAAGATTTTGCTGCGGTATCTCAAACACACCATCTTTCCTGCCTCTCCCATACCTAGCTTCAAAGACTACAATTGTTCTCTATCATGAAGGTTACCGTTTAAGCTTTGAATCATTCTAGAAGCATGATACTTGAAGCCAAATCTTACATAAGCAAACCGGGTTGGGTTTATCCTCTTCAATTTACTTAAAATGTATATACATCCACAACATGCCTACTCTACTAAACATTCCCCACAATCATTGAAGATTCGCCTTACGAGACAGATAATCCACAAAACAAAAAAAGATTGTTGTTATAATCTTTTGAACATTGTTTTGTTGCGCTCAGAAATTTTCATCTGTTGTCCACAGCTCATGTACGTACGGAAATTTACAAAACAGCGCCTCCAGAAAGCGTAGATGGTTAGAGTAGTTCTACAGCCGGCGAAATAAAAGCAGAGGGCGAGAGAGAACTAGAGTTCCTGGGGTGGCCAGCGTATTAGAATCAAAGTAAGAAGGAGGATCACTCACTCGTAGGCGGAGCTGAGATGGAGCAACAGAGCCAGACTATACCAATCGAAAAGCAGTGGCACAAGGCAAGGCATTGTCAAAGATCCAAAGACAGAGCCAATAGACTGCAAGCGACGCCACAGAGGAGTGCCGTTATAGCAACAACCGACGGGCTTATAATATCTATTCTTTTCACTCACTAGAGTTATCACCCTTTCTTTATCTCTATTTTTCTTATCATTACTTTCCTTTCCCCCCCTTCTCTTATCATCATTTTCCTTCTTCCTCCTTTCTCGATATCTGGTATGACCTTTATTTGGCATAAAATATTTGACATAACGTGTTTTGTTCAATCAAAAGTGTAAAAGTTACGTTAAATTAATCACCCAATTAAAATTTAAATATTTTTTGTTTATACTATGCCCGTCCACAAATGCACATGAGTCTTGTTCTTGTTGAACCAAAACTAGAAAGAAGACAACAATAATCAAATATATATATTACATAATATGTGTACATTAAAGCAAGCTTATATTTATTAATAAACTACAACTTCATCCTTGAACAATCTTGGGAAATAAAAAACCTTCAATATGATTATTAAAAACATACAAATATCGGTCATCTCAACATTTTTTTTGTACAAAACAGGGACGTTCAATCGTTATATTATGACCGATAAGTATTATTCTTAAAAATCATATTATTAAAAGTTTTTTATTTTTCAAGAATTATCACAAGGATTGACTTGAATAAACAGCAGTAATTATATATAAACTGTAAATAGATCTGAACAATTTTTGGGACATAATTGTTTATTGGTAAAAGCCGTAGGTCTTTGCATTGAGTATGATATTCCTCAATCCACCAATTGGCGATAGAATCATCAGAAGGAGACCAAGAATAATGCATATCTGAGAACATGCAAATTAAATCAATTAAGGAAATTGAATCAATTATAAAAACTATTTAGTTAAGAAATAAAAACACATTACGAAATTAAGAAACAAGATGTAGTTGAACATACCCAGTTGGTGAACCATGATAAGCTGTACTTCTTAGGTTTGTAAATTGCAAGCCATATAATGCAGGGGAGCTAGAGAAGTTAAATGACATTGTGTTAAAACTTTAAACTAAAGCAATTTTTAATATGAAACAATAACAATCATAGAATCTATAAATAGAAATGTAGTTAATTTTTTGGTGTTTAAGGGGAGGCTCGAACCCGAAACCTTTTATAACGGGAAGGAGGTAATGCCATATGAGTTACAGCTCATTGTCAGAAATGTAGTTAATTACAGTCATATTTCTCTATATATTTTTTAAAAAGTCCACTATTATTTCTTTTTTTCAAAAAAATTAGAATGTTTTCGGTTTTTTTTTTCATTTTCAGTGTTGGTGGAAGATTGTAAAAACAAAAATACAGAAGATGAGGAAAAAGGATTTTCTGTTTTCCTTTTTTTTATATAAAATTTAAAAAAAAATATTAAAAATATTATAATATAAATATATGTCATTATTACTCATTAAAAATTATTATCTTCAATTGTACTTAAACTTGAGTTATTAAATATTTAGCATATAATGAAGTACACTATAATAACGGATAAGATAGATGTCGCTGAATAATAAAGTGAACTAAAATTATTCTTCAATAATAATAATAATAATTAAAGGTATATATAAGATAGAGGCTTACAAAGTATGTTGTTGGAGCGAATGCAAATCCTCCAAAAAATCCAAGGAGTGCACCAAAGAATGGGAATGTAATGCCCACAAACATTGTAAATGCTGAATCAAATGGATCGGAGAGATTAAATAAAAGTGGATTTCATATAGGGACTTTGCAAAAGTAAATAATAAAATGAGAAGTGATAATTCCACTTACCAACATAAACATTGCGAACAATAAATCTTAGCATTCGAGTTGGCTTGAAATTCAATTTTTTAACCATCACTGTTTCAATCATGTCAAAAACTGGCATTGCATACAGCTGATTACAGAGCCAATCAACCCAGGTAGCAAAAATTAAAATGTAATCACAAGTAACGGAATTAGGTTGTAAGTAATAATTCACATAAATAATTATTGAAAAAACAAATGTTATTTGCATAAGTAGTCCCCTAACTAAATTTCCGGTAACTATATAAAAAGCTTTTTTTTTTTTTTTAAATCTATGACAACTCCTGCAAATGTTCTGGTAAAAACTTATATTAACTTAGAAAAAAAAAGAGAAAAGATAAAAACACCCTAAATTATAAATTAAACCTTGAATTTATAAAATGGTAAATAAATATTTTAATCACTTTCAAATTTATAACTTTTATTAATAGTAGATTCCACCATTTTAATTTGAAAGTAATTAAAATATTATTTTTTTATTCTAAAATAATTAACAACTTTAGAAGAATTTATCCTAAACTTTAAATGTTAACTCTAAATTCTAAACAATTAATAGAAAATATAATAAAGAAAAAATTAAAATCTATTTAACCAATAAAGAGTATAGCACTCCTATGCTTACTAAGTAGCATTTAAGAATCAGTCAAAAAAGACAATGAATGGAAATTAAATATGTATCTTTTGGAATAGGAAATCCCTGCTACGAAAACAGTGCATGTAAGTACATTTTTATATATTTTATTTATAATATTAAAAATATAAATAAAAAAATTTACAAGATATATATATAAAATATATGATAACATAAAAATAGTTACTCATATACAAAAATAATGTACCTTAACATAAGAATCAAAATAAGAAAAAAATAAGACAATGAATATATGAAAATATATTACACTTAGATTGATTTTAATTGGTAATGATAAGCGCACACACCTGGTAACTTCCAATAACATGGATGACAACAAACAAGTTAGCAGCAACAATGAGCCAAGTAGGTTTCTCGAGAGAAATAAGGATGTTATCTTCAACCTTATTTCCGAACATCCAATAACCAACAAGAGCCACAGGAAAATAGCACAAAGCAACAACCATATAGGCAACCACCACTCCCCGCCACATAGGGCCCTTGGATGGCTTCTCCGGCGAGGAAGGGATGGTTGCTTGAATCTCAAGCACCACATTGTGGCCTGCGTAGGCGAAAGCAACGTCGCCTAAAGCGTTAAAGAAGTTGAAGACTGTTCCTGCTTGTGTGGTGGCCTTGTAACCATACTCAACACCTTGTTGAACTCCTTTGTGTGCTGAAGCAGCCCATGCAATTGTTGAGTAGCTGCACATTTCATTCAATACCCAACAAACAGAATTAGAAAATGAACAAAAAACAGAAAAGAAAAAATATATATACTAGCTACATGCATGTGAAGTAATTTGATCTAACTTTGCTTTAGGTTACTAAAACATTTGGACCTTGTGTGATTCGAATGTTAGAAAGATAATAGAAGATAGACATAATGCGAAATATCTTTATACTACATGTCAATAGAAATTTTGAAAAAATGTGTCAGAATTTAACCCATTAATATAAAATTTGATGAGATTTTAATTTAAAATTTTAAAAATTATATTTATAATATTAATATTAATATAATAAAATAAAGATGTAAATAATAAAGATAAATAATAATGTAGTATAATACAATAGTATTATATATTTGAATGATTAATTAAATTATACATAAATTATCATTTAAACCTTGTATCCATATCATCATTATGAAAGATACTACTATCTCAGTAATTATTATATTTTTTTATTTAGAGAAGATCTTACTTTTCTGTTTTGAATAATTATCCTTCATTATTTTTCTTATTATTGAATTATTTAGATAAGTGGATTAATTTAATGAAAAAATTAAATAATAAATATGCACTCCCATGAAAGATTATTAGCATATATTATACTTATTATTAAAAACATGTATGGCTAAGTGGGAGACACAAGGTAGAGAAAACCATGACATATATAATATTAGAAGAGTTCTACTATCAAGAGGTTTTTGATGAATACAATGAAGAGCTTTTGTATATATTTATTTCAAAAGCTTATTAAAAATAAATGACATGTTCTTTAAGATAAAATTTATTTATTTATAAGAGTGAATTTTCATCTTTTCATTATTTTAACTTTTCACCATAACATGCAACATAAAATTATTAACATATATTAATTAACTGAATACAAAAGTGGTTCAGCCGAAGAGGAAGAGAAGAGGAAAGTGTATGTCCGTCAGGACTTAGGAGCTGCTCTTTTTTTTTTTACCTAGTACAAAATTTATGGATTTGTATGGCCACCATATGTATGTGATGATATGAATTTCAAAGTCCAGTCTCATTTTTTTTCACTTGTGAGTTAATTTTTGTTGGTAATTAGTAGATATATATAGTTTAAGTATATTTTATATGGTAGCAGTGGTGTATCCAAAATTTTATAAAGAGGGAGTTGAAAATTTAAAAATTATATAATCAAATATTATATCATATATTTGGTAATCTTGATTTTTTTTAATTATTTTTAGTAAAATGTTTAATTTATTAGCAAATGCCATTTCAAATAAATAGAAAGTTCTATAAAAAAAATAATTTTGTATTTTAATATCATTTTTAATTAAAAGTCATCTAAAAGAAAACTCATCTATATCATTTTTTTTCTTTTCACATAAAATTATCATTTTAATCCTTTATTATTATAAAAAATAGATGACAAAAAGTAATATAGGTAGTTCTTTAATAATTTTGATATATGCTTTTAAAATAAATTAGTGAGTACGTGTAAAACATATTCATATTAATAAATAGTTTACTTAATATGTTTTGATTTTAAAATCGTGAGAAAATAAATAAATTTTCAAATATTTTATATTATGATATTTTTTTATTATACTAATTCAATTAGGAATTGTTATAGAAATTAAAATATTTTTTATATGATAAATAAATATAATAAATAAGATGAAAAATTAAATAATAGAAAGAACACTAAGCCCATAAAAATGCCAGTGGTGGGATTTGAACTCAGCTGCCTTGACTACTAGGCTTTTTTCTTTTGGACTACTAGATTAGTAAAACAATATATATATATTTTTTACCCTTAAAACTTCTAGCACTAAATAATTTAAGGGATTGCAGTAACAAAGACAAATTGGAGGGAAGGATAAATATATAAACTTGTTCCTCTTATAAAATGGTCTGGAATGTGAGGTTAGGTTCGAAGCATATTCCTATAGGAAACTTATATGTACTTAGAAATCCAGAAGTAAATAATTGATTGATAATACCTTATTTGGCCTTAACGAATACCATAAAATTAAAATTAATATGACTTATTATTATTCTTCCTTTTTCCCTGCTCTTAGAATTCTGAGATGTGATTGATCATATCATATATATCTCTTAGAATTATAGAAAATTCAACTCTCCACCAATAACCTAATACTATTGATGGAGAAAAGGACCCAACCACGCGGTTGCGTTTTCTTGACTTGTTGACTACATGGGCTTGGAAAATTTTGGCAATGGAATAGAAAATGAATAATTTTATCTTCTGAATTTAATTTTTCAATATGGAAAGCAGTACACTAGTGACCAGACCTTATTATTATTTAAAGATATATAAGAAGTAAAAGTAAATTCTAAATCAATGATAATTTTTTCTAAAATAAATTAATAAATTAGTCTCAAACCTTTTGAAATATTATTAGACATATTGCTTTTTAATAAAATTATCAATGACATATTTGTATGTTTCTTCGGACGTTAATATAAGGTGCAAAAATAAATTTAACTACTAAATTAATTATTATGTATATTTATATATATTAATTTATAAATTTTTAAATTAAATAATTAACCATCAAACTAATGAAATATGGCATAAGAAAACTTGCCATAGAATAATAATATTATGTTTTCGGTAGGGTAAGAAAAAAAATATGAAATATCAAATAGATATTTCTATATACATATGGTTATCATAATTTAAAAAAAAACTTAATTAACCAATATTACATTTCGAAAAGGTAATATTTTGATTTCTGAATGTACAGGCATTTTTATTATCTAATTAATTATGTGCTAATTTTTTATTAATAAATAATGTATATATATTACTTTTCATCAGGGTTATTTTCTTGTACACTTTATTTATTTGGCATAAAAGATAATTTTTTTCATCTTTTCTTACATCTTATCAATTTGTGTAAATACAAAATTAAAAGATATACACAAAAATAAGGTATATAACGTTAATATTTTTTTTTTATATATTTGTCGGCAAAATAATTAGTCAAATTGTCAAACTAAATATCAAAGGAGGAAGACTCGTATTCATGTGTATCGTGAACACCACATACCTCAAAGACATGACCGTAGCAATAAAGACATCTTTTATTCTTTATTTATTTATTTTTTCTATCCAATAATATAACAAAATTTAATATTTTAAAGGTTTTTTAAAATTAAAATAAAAGAATTAAAACGTTAAGAATCAAATAAAATTTTGAATTTACCTATGTGTACTATTACACACCGATTAGAAAAACGAAAAATATAAATATTAATATAGAAAAAATTTTATTTCTGTATTAATATTTATAATTTTTTTTAGGTGAATGCTACAATATCCTCTCTTTTTGAGAAGATAATTTATCCTCTCTAGTGTATTAGTTCATAATTAACTCAATAAATATTTTTTTTACAGTCGGAATGTATACCATTACTTATCTACTTTCTATTTTTCGTTGAATTTGATTTGAAATGATCATATAGAATGAAAAAAATGATATATTATATCACTTGTTCTTTTTGTATGACAGGGGAGAACGAAAAAAAAAAATTTTATATTATGTGCTCATCTCTTAGGAAAAAACACAAAATATCATAGAAAATCCTTATTTGAATAAGATTATATGTTAAACACTAAAAATAATTGTTTATTAAATTAATTGTGAATTAATAAGCTAGAGAGGGTAAATTACCCTCTCAAAAAGAGAGGATAAATTACCCTCTCAAAAAGAAAAGGTACCGTAGCATTCACCTTTTTTTTATTGCTATGTACAATGGTAAGTAGTATTGTGGTAAAATTTTATTGGTTATTTTTTATTTGTGAGCCAAATAATTAAGTCAAATTAAATATGAAATGGAGAAGATTCATGTATTATGAAGAGCACATATATACATACCTCAAGGACATGACGGCTGCAGCGAGTGAGATACCAGATATGGAATTGAAGTTAGGAAGGTGTGCGAGTACAAAATGAACGGACGCAAATATCATAATGAAGTAACTCGTCTTGATCTTGTTGCAATCTTTGCATACAAGATCGTGCACCTTCTGCAACGATTTCCCTCCGGTCACCATGTACACGATGTCAACACCAACTTCACATATCAGCTGTTGCGGCACCACGATCCACAGCCCAAGCTTCTCGCCGAACGCATGCTGTCCTAATTCGTGGTACCTGTCGAATCGTTTTCCTGGAACCATCTCATGCATCTCAACCATTTGCCACAGCGTGTACAACGTTATTAACCATGATAGTATCAGGATAACCACTCCCGGACCCCTAAAAATCATCCATAAATTAGTTTCAGTGATAACTGTTTAATTGATTCTTAAGGACTGAGATTCACATGCAAATTTTGATAAATATAAATTCAAGAACAGAGAATTCATTTATGAGACGAAAAAATTAACTTAAGAAATATGTTATTTATACATTAAAATCATGAATTAAAATTAAACACTTATTAAAATAAAAATATAAAATACACATTAAAAATGTTAAAATTATGCATATATTCATGTATTTTCACATGATTATTGATTTTAACTTTATGTTTCATACAAATTAAAACCAGTATAAAGTGAGTATATGAAGCTTAAAAAATGCTCTGCTTGTCCATTGTATACATACATAAAATATTTTTATATAGTAGTTCAAATTCTTACTAGGTTTCAAATAGGGAGTCAAATACAAAACCATAGACACAATCGCCAGATCCAAAACTAAAAGGATAAAAAAACAACTCAAAGATGTATTGTTTTATATTTTATATTTTCAACTTATGTATTTATACTATTGGCTGATATTGCTACTGATTTTTAGGGTGTGCTTAGCATGATTAATGTGGCTTACCATCCAAGATTTGCCATGGCGGATGGAAGGCTGAGGACACCAGCGCCAACCATGGCAGTTACGTTGTGAAAAGTAGAGTACCACCATTTGGCGTTCCTGGAAGAAGTGATGGGAAGCCAATCATCAATTGCCTTTTGCTCTGCCGTTCTCTTATCACTCTGTGTATAGAAAAACGCAAATCCAATAACCAAAGTTAGTTAATTATAACTTTAACAAAGAATCAATATATATATAAATTAATAATAATCAGATAAATAACGATAATACCTCTGGTGGTGAGAAGGGATAAACGTTTCTATTCCCTTCGTTAATAGAGTTTGGATTGGTAGGTGACTCACTTCCCATAGTGGACAAGTTGCTAAGAATCTGATCAATAATTAAGAGAAGGGGGAGATTAATATGAATGAAATGGTCAGAGACAATAAAATTAAATTAAATTTGAAGAGAAAGAGAGCAGCATACTACAGCTTATGACAGGGACTGTCAAGAGAAGTCCGCCCAAGTGTTGACACACACAATGATCAGCACAGAATTTCTTTAGCCGGCGATTTGTCTTCTTATATATATAAGTGTGACTGATTGAAAATTTATGTAATTTACACTAATCTTAGGTAATCCTAATCTAAAGTTATTTTATAATCTATAATTCATTTCTTATATCTAATATTTTATACATTTAAAACATATAATATTATGTATTTATTTTAATAGTAATTAATGAATGTAAAAAGAAATAAAAATAAATAAGTTAGAACTATTCATGACTACTAAAATATGATTATTGAAAATTTTCTTTAATTTAATGAGGTCCTTTTGTGAGCTCATTACAACCTGGATGCAGTAATTTGTGTTCTGATGATTTTTTAATGAAATAAAGAATATGATCTAAAAATCCATACTTAAGAGAATTTATTATATATGAACTAATTTAAGGAGTAAAAGATTTTTAACTTTTTGACTTATCAAACACAACCAGAAAATTCTTACTTTTTTCTAAATAAAATTTCTTAGACTAAAAATTTTAAGAAACTCGCCCTTAAACTTAATCATTGCCAAAATGAAGACACTGGCTATGGAACCCACAATATCAAGGCCTGATGTGGTATTGGTGTGACATTTTAAAAGCTATTATATTGGGTTTTGTTTAGTGCTTTAAAGGCTGTTCTTAAAAAATTTATAACAGTAACATTTGATAAACTAAAGTAAAAATGTTTTCCTGACCAAAAAAAAAGTAAAAAATATTTTCCATGGTATAAAATTAGTTGAGAAATAGAATTAAATAATTTCTTTATTCATTATTTAAACAATTTGTACACACAAAAATACTATTATAACAATATACATGAAATAAAAAATTCAAGAAAATTATTCTTTTAAATTAATAAGAACTTAAGTATTGGAATATCACAAGCTAAAAATATATAGTTATTTGAACCAAACAAATAACTAACTTGATTGAATTAAATTATTATTAGGTCACTAGATTAACAGTTCAACAGATGGATTATTTGTTGAACAGAATTAATTAGACTATCAGATTTTTAGTTGGATAAACCGGTCAATCACCACCACCCGTGTGAGATTAATATTTAACTTCTCCCCATTTAAAACTTACATATACCTATCTAGGCCCAATCATCACCACCGGTGTGAGATTTCACACATGTACGTAGTTGCCTGAGTTGTACCCTTTGCAAATTTTATTAAGGAAATAATATAAATATCTCTTCAATTTCTTTCAATTCAATTTGGTGGGTTGATTATTGCTTTCCTGTGTTTCTTGATTTCTTTCTTATTGGGTCTTGATTGCCTTCCTCAATTGTTTTGCTGACCTGGCTTTTGCTTGAGTTTGAGTTTGTTCTCAATACAATCATCATCTTTTCTATTGTGTCCGGATTTCTTTCCTATTGTGTATTGATTTCATTCATCAATTATTATTTGAACAAGTGTGCATTCTTTGAATTGGTTTAGTAAAATTGTTATTTTTCACAGGTAATTTATTAAAATTGGCTTTTGAAAGAAAGACTAGTTTATATTTTCATGTGATTTTCTTCTAATGTATGGAAAAACATTTATTCGATTTATATTTTTATTAGAATTTCTTAAATTTATTTTTTACTAATTCATCTAATTTATGTATATAAGTAATCACAAAAAAAATCTAATTAATGTATATTATATTATTCAGTTCAATATGTATATAAATTATTAATAAAAACAATATATTACAATACAATATTATAATTATAAATAAAATGACCAAAAAATATGGTGGGTATTGTAAATTAATTAAGACAAATTCCTATATTATTATTATTATTATTATTATTATTATTATTATTATTATTATTATTTCATTACATGAAAAAATATGAGTAAATTAATTCGAAAACAAACATTAAGGTTTTCATCTAATATCTCTTCTCATGATTTAATTCACATTATATCTAGATTAGATGTACTAATTGATTATTCTTATTATAGATAAAATTTGTAATTGATGGTAAAGTAAGGAACCAATTAAAAAACTTACTTACATGATATCACCCTAGTAAGTCAATAAGTTTTTTTTTTTTAATTATTTGGCCAACACTATATAATGACGTGTCCTAAATAATCCCCTCCAAAATTTTTATTTTTATAAAAAAAGAAAAACTAAGGAAACAACATATTATGACCAATAAGAATCCAATGCATATTATATATGAGTTATAGATAATAACTTATATAAATTTTAAATGATAATTTAATCATTAAATATAAAAATTATAAATGATAACTCATTTAAATTTTGAATAATAATTTAATTATTAACTACCTAACATATTATTTTCGTAGCATTGTTATTTGTATAAATACAATGGGATAATTTTAATCATTTAGAAGATTATATACTTACACATATAGTGATATGTGATATACTCTTGATCTACTCGAATATTTTTCGTGGTTTGGAAGCATAAAAAATACATATAGTGATATGCTTATATATATTTATTAGTTGTTCTTTTGAATAATTAAGTAGTGTATGTAGGGAAATATTTATACTTTATGTATTTTGAAAATTGAATTTTTTTTCTAATGTCTTCGTAAATTTTTTATCTTAAAATATTTGGTGAATTATATCATATATTTAATTTAATGTGTTAGTTGTGCAAAAAAAAAAAATCATCCGAAAATTATCTTCTAAATTATGAAGTAAAAGAATTTATCATTTAAAAATATAATGGCATCATTATTATCTTTTTAATTAGATTCCATAATTGATTCTTCCTTTAAATTGATTTATAGAAGAAAGTGATTCAAAAATTCATTGATGAGAATTAGGCCTATAAAGACTTACACCAGAATACGCGTGACGTCAATATGATTGGCTATTATGCATTATGTGACTAATTACTGTTTAAAAGCGTCATTCAATAAATATTAATTTGTATTTCAATTAATATAAATTATTTTTTTAAAATTTCACAAAAAATATAGATATTAACGCCAGAATGCATTACGTCAGCATGTTTGACTATTATGTTTTATAATTATTAAACATATTCTTCTTAATTAAAATTATAATAAAATATTTCAACAAACTTTATATGAATATAATTTAAAAAAGGGATTATTTTTTAAAAAAGAAAAATCCCAAAACTTAATTTTTTTAAAAAAATTATAGAAGTTGATAAACAAAAAAATAAAAAGAAAAAATATTTAAACACACAGAAATATTTAGAAAATATTTCAAATAATAGTGCAATCGCGGTGCAATATAAAATGAAAAAAAAATCAAATTTTAGCATGGATAATCATTAAATAAGAGAGAAAAGAGTTAACATGTGCAACAAAATCAGTATGTGCAAAATTTGTAAAAGAAAAAAAATTAAAAATTGCAAATATTGTATTTGAAGCACGAAGAAAAAAAGAGATTAAAATGGAGAGAACCAGAAAACAATTTTCATTTTTTATATATATAGAAGATAATAAGAGATTAAACGAAATTAAATTAATTTGTGTATTTTGTTGCCTTATTTATTATTTGCTAAATAATTGATATAAGTTATAATAAATTGTATGAGATTTGCATATATTATCAAATTATTTAATTGATATAATTAATAATTAATTAGTCATACCTGATTTGTTTTTAAGAATTAAAAATAAATAAATTTTAAAATATTTTCAACAAATCACAACATAATTAATAATTAAATGTTAACAGATATTATTATTTAATACATAATAATTTCCTAAATTAACATGTTATTAATTAGTCAAATAATGTTTTAATATATATATGAAAGATATTTAATGATGTATATACTAATTGATCTAATTATATATAGAATAATTTGTTCTGAAAAATCATGTGAGAAAACTATGTGTTAAATACTGATTTGCGTTTAATTTAATTTAAAATAATTTCTTAAAATACAAAATAGAAAAAATAAGTATCCAAATAAATTAAACTTACCCCAAAATGATTAACGTCTTTTGACGTTAGAATTCCATATACTAATAACTGTGTGATTAATTGTTTTTATCATATGAGTTTGATCATTTTTAAATAAAATCTGATGCAAATTGCAATTCAATAATATTTTATTTTACTGTTCTGCTATTCACATACCTTTTTAGTAAAAATCAAATTGACACTAATATAAAATACGATGATTGAGACATTAACCACCTTCTCCTTTTTATGGTCTTCCTATAATAACTATATTTTTATACGGGTGAAAAGCTAGTGTTTGATAAAAGGGCAAATTATCACTATATTCCATTCATATTCCAATATTATCAAATTACACCAAAATCAGATAAATGATCAGATTACACCGTTCCCAATATACTATAGAATCCATGGCAAGGTGTAGGGTTTTGGTGAAACCGTGCCACCTTGCCACAGATACAGAGATACATGAAACAAAAATGGAGGAATCCGTGGCACCCTGCCACGGATTCAGGGTAAAAAACTTGCATGAGGAATCCATGGCACCCTGCACGGATTCAGGATGACGTAAATTCTATATAAATCCGTGGTAGGGTCACTAGATTCAGAGTGAAAGAGAGAAAGAGAGAGAAGTGTTAGAGAGAGAAAGAGGGAGAAAGGTTAGAGAGAAGTTACAAAAAAGGTAGAGAGATGTGTTTGGCTTTTCATCTCTTCGAATGACAGAGGGCTTGGGGTTTAGGGTTTGGGGTTTAGAGCGGGACATGTACCGACATGAGCCTACGCCAGATATATGCCGTAGCATTATCTTATGTGAGCCCCGTAATTTTAGTTAAGCAAGTGACGAAAATTTGAGTAATTTTGAAGTGAGGTTGGAATTGGACGAATAGCACAATAATAAAATAAATAATTTTTAGAACGCAAACACGAACACCTTCGTTAAAGGTTTGGCCCCAAAACGAACCAAACCAAAGAAATTACCATTATGCCATTAATGAGGAGGGGTACATGGTGGCACAAAGCGACTTCCCACCTCATTTCATCTCTTCTTCTTTGAAGAGAAGGAAAAAAAGAAAGAGAGAGATGAGTGGAGAATGGTGGTGGTGGTGCCATGAACTTCCGGCCACCATAACTTTCAATCTGGAGCTCCGATTGACGCACGGTTTGCGGCTACGCGAAACTCTCGTCGTCCTCTTCGAATCTACCTAATATGCATCAAGTGGGTAAGCCTTCTCATATCTCGTTTTCTCTGTCCAATTTTCTGTTCGAAATTGGGTTTAACCACCATGCATGTTTCCGAGTTTTATGATTTAGGTGATGATCTAGCATGCTTTTGAACATGATAATCGAAGCCCATGAGCTGACATATTCCTGGTGAGATGTTTCCAACCCTAGTCCTTGGTTTAGTTAGAGATTGTGTGGTGATTGAGTGGTGTTTGTTGTTTGTGTGCTTATTTTGTAAATGGTATATGTCAATTGTTGGTGATTTGGAGGTTGGAGTGGACAAATGGAGTCGAGAATGGTGAATATATGTGCTTGGATGCTCGATGGCGCGACGGTAATCGCATGTATGCATTGAGCTTGGCATGCAGATACAGATTTAGATTCATTTCTACAGTTTATAAACTAGTATGAGCACCTAGGCTAGTGGACCTAGGATGACCAATAATTGAAATAAAATGAAAGGAATCTAGAAAAAATAATGATTTGTATTAGGTTTGTGTTGTGCTTGTTGGATGTGATAGAAGAGTGATGATGATTGATGTTGAATATATATGATGATTATATGATGTTTGTGATGATTTATGATTGATGATGATTAAATGTTAATGATAATGATTTATGTGGTAATGAGATGATCATGATGAGAATGATGAGGATGATGAATGACATGGGGGAAAGTGGATGTTTTGAAGTTGAAAGTTGTGGAATAGGAAGTGGGATATTGATTTTGGGACCAAGGGATTGTTTTGTGAATTGGAACCTTTGCTATTTCGACTAAAATGGAATGGGTTTTGAGCTTACCAAGTTGTTTAGAAAAAGGGTTGAGGAAAAATGTTGTAAAGACTTGGTGTTTTCCTACTTTTTCTGCAGTTTCTGTCATATTGAATCAATTCGCCATTGAATCGAGTCGATTCGCTAGGCCTAAAATGTTTTGAAGATTCGAAATATTTATCCAGTGAGTCGACTCTGTTCTTTGTCGAATCGATTCGTTTTTGTCCAGAAAGTTTAAGAACGATTCCTGAATCGATTCTCTCTTGGCTGGAGTTGACTCGAGTAATGTTTTGCAAATTCCAAATTTCTCTAAGTGTATCGAGTCGAGTCTGGTGAGGGAGGAATCGATTCGTATTTTGGCAGAGACGAAATGTGGATTTCTTAGATCGATTCGGGGTACCTTGCAAGTCGATTCGATTTCCTTGATTAAAGATGACAAGATTTCCTAAGTAAAACGAATCGACTCGGGTAATCTTGGAATCGATTCAGAGTCCTTTGAAACGTTTACAAGGTTTTGCCAAGGGATTCGAGTCGACTCGTACCATTCCATAATTGATTCAAAATCCTCTAGAGACCAATGGTCCTGCACCAAGCCATAGGGAATCAATTCTTCCAATTCCAGAATCGATTCGGCTCTTACTAAAAATCAAGAAAAAATGTTTTAAGCGTTTCTAAATGGAATTAAAGGTTAATTTCACTTCCTAGTCCACATGTGAATATTTTTATGAAGGAATGACCCCTACGTGATATTTTTCAAGGCGAAATAAAAGAGATGAT